>PVJX010001619.1:0-154513 GCA_004027295.1 Dolichotis patagonum | reverse complement strand
TATCTACCACATTGTGTCTTATTGGAATTTGAATATGTGTGATAGTTCAAACAAATTTTTTTCTTTTTTATCAAAAATGAGATATTATAGTACCCATTGATCATTTTCTGTTATTCGGTTCAGAAAGCCCTGTAATTCTTTCACTATATGCATGGCTTTATACTATTGTGTTATGTTTGATATTATTGTATTTGAAACTGTGCACAACTATAGCAGAGTAAGAGATATGGTGTTAGATACTGTTGATGTCCAGTTGACTTAATGTAAAGTACTGTGTTGCCTATGTTGTCCTGTTCTGATCTGCTCTGTATTGCCCCCTTTTGTTTTATTCTCTTTCAAATAAAAAAAAAAGAAAAAGAAATTCATATCCACCAAACCAACCTTAGAAAGAATGCTTAAGCACATATTAGGTAGAGATAAAAATGACCGCAATCTCCAGAACAACAACAGAAAGAAATCACCAGGTTGGACAAGAAAGTAAACAAGGGAGAAAAGCAGGAAACTAACAACAGTAACACAACATGGCAAAGTCAAGCCAATACATATCAGTGATATCTTTACATGTAAATGGGCTCAATTCACAGATCAAAAGAAACAGGTTGACAGAATGGATCAAGAAACAGGATCCCACAATATACTGCATACAAGAAACTCATGTGACTCAAAACGAAACTCATAGATTAAAAGTCAAAGGATGGAAAACAGTATTCCATGCAACAGGAACCCATAAAAAAGCAGGGGTAACTATTCTATTTGCAGACAATGTGAACTTCAAACCTAACATGATTAAAAGAGACAAAGAAGGTCACTACATACTCATAAGTGGAAAAATTCAAGAAGAAGAACTAACAATTATAAATATATATGCACCAAACACAGGAGCACCCAACTATATAATATAGATAATAAAGGATATGAAAAACCAGATACACAAGAACACAATTATTACAGGTGACCTTAACAGCTCACTGTCACAAAGTAATAGATCAACTAGACAAAAAATCAGCAAAGAAATAATAGAACTGAATCATACCTGTGAGCAATTGGACTTAGTAGATGTTTACAGAGTTTTCCACCCAAACACATTAGAATACATGTTCTTCTCAGCTGCCCAAGGGACATTCTCCAAAATAGACCATATATTATCCCATAAAACATTCTTAAGTAAATGCAAAGGTATTGAAATTATCCCATGCATAATATCTGACCATAGCACACTGAAATTGGAAATTAATGGCAGAAGAAATTGCAAAACTTGCATAAATAAATGGAAATTAAATAACAACCTTTTGAACAACCAGTGGGCTACAGATGAAATTAAAGAAGAAATAAAGCAATACCTACAATTCAATGAAAAATGCAGAAACAACCTATTGTAATCTGTGGGATGCAATGAAAACAGTCTTAAGAGGAAAATATATAGCAATAAATTATCATATCAGGAAAACAGAATGAGCACAAATAAACAATCTAATGCTTCACCTCAAGCTTCTATAAAAAGAAGAGCAAGTTAAATCCAAAGCTCATAGAAGAGAGGAAATAGAAAAGATTAGAGCAGAAATCAATGCAATTGAAACTAAAAAAACAATACAAAGAATTAATGAATCAAAAAGCTGGTTTTTTCAGAGAATAAACAAAATTGACAAACCTCTAGCTAACCTTATAAAGAAAAAGAAAGAACAAATCCAAATTCATGCAATAAGGACCGAAAAGGGGGAAATTACTACAGATCCCATGGAAATTCAAAAGATTATGGATATGTACTTTGAAAATCTCTACTCACCTAGAGAGGAAAACACAGAGGAAATGGACAGATTTCTAGAAACATATGAACTACCAAAACTCAACCAAGAAGATATAGCAATTTTGAATAACCCAATATCAGCTATTGAAATTGAAAACATAATAAAAAACTTACCAACAAAGAAAAGCCCAGGTCCTGATGGATTCACAGCTGAATTCTATAAGAAATTTAGAGAAGACTTGATGCCAATACTCCTTAAACTCTTCAATGAAATTGAAAAGAAAGCAATCCTCCCTAATTCATTCCTGGAAGCAAATATTACTCTGATACCAAAACCAGAGAAAGACCCAACCAAAAAGGAGAACTAAAGGCCAATCTCACTAATTAAAATAGATGCAAAGATTCTCAATAAAACACTAGCAAATAGAATACAGCAAATCATCAAGAAGATTATACATCATGACCAAGTGGGGTTCATTCCAGGAATGCAGGGATGGTTTAACATACACAAATCAATAACTGTGATACACCACATCAACAGAGCCAAAAACAAAAACCACATGGTCATCTCAATAGATGCAGACAAGCTTTTGATAAGACCCAGCACATGTTCATGATAAAAAACCTTCAGAAACTCAGAGTTCAGAAACTCACGGTGTCTACCTCAACCTTATAAAAGCCATCTATGACAAACCAACAGCCAATATTATACTAAATGGACAAAAACTGAAAGCGTTCACTTTAAAATCAGAAACAAGACGAGGATGTCCACTATCACCACGTCTATTCAATATAGTTCTGGAAACAATAGCCAGGGCAATCAGACAAGAGAAAGAAATAAAAGGAATAAAGATAGGAAAAGAAGAAGTTAAATTATCACTATTTGCAGATGACATGATAGTCTATATAGAAGACCAAAATTTCCATTAAAAGACTACTAGAGGTAATAAACAAATTCAGCAGTGTAGCTGGCTACAAAGTCAATGCTCAAAAATCAATGTATTCCTGTACACAAACAAGAAACTCACCGAGAGAGAAATTATGGAAATATCACCCTTCACAATAACATCTATAAAAATGAAATACTTAGGAATCAACCTATCTAAAAATGTAAAAGACCTATACACTGAAAATTATACTACATTTTAAAAGGAGATTGAAGAAGATATTAGAAAATGGAAAGATGTTTCATGCTCTTGGCTAGAAGAACCGACATCGTGAAAATGGCCATACTCCCCAAACTGTAATACAGATTTAACGTGATCCCAATCAAAATACCATTGACATACCTCACAGATCTAGAGAAAACACTCCTAAAATTCATTTGGAAACAGAAGAGACCTAGAATAGCAAAGGAAATTCTGGGCAATAAAGACAAGGCAGGAAGCATCTCAATCCCTGACTTGAAACTGTACTACAAAGCCATGCTGATAAAATCAGCATGGTACTGGCAAAGAAACAGACCTGAGGATCAATGGAACAGATTAGAAGATGAAAGTATGGTTACAAAAACACTCAACCATCCAATATTAGACAAAGGGGCTAAACATGTTCACTGGAGGAAGGATATCCTCTTTAATAAATGGTGTTGGAAAAATTGGCTCTCCACATGCAGAAGACTGAAACTAGATCCATGCCTATCACCATGCACAAAACTAAAGTCTAAATCGATCAAAGACCTAAACATTAAAACAGAAACATTAAATCTATTAGAAGATAAGCTATGTAGAAATCTTGGAGACATAGGAGTAGGCAGAGAATTCATGAGCAAAATGCAAACTGCATGGGAAACACTTCAGAGTATCAACAACTTGTATCTTATATTATTGAAAAGCTTCTACACTTCAAAAGAAATCACCATCAGAGTGAAAAGAAAACCCACAGAATGGGAAAGAATTTTAGCCAGCAACTTCTCAGACAAAGGACTTACATCAAGAACATATAAAGAATTGAAAAACATCAAGCCCCCCAAATTCAAAGACCCTCTCCAAAAATGGGCAGCTGAGATGAACACACAGTTCTCAGATGAAGATATACAAATGAAAAACAAACACATGAAGAAATGTTCACCATCACTGGTCATTTGAGAAATGCAAATTAAAACAACATTGAGATTTCATCTCATACTGGAAAGAATAGCTGCCATCAAGAAATCAAATGATAACAAATGTTGGCAAGGCTGTGGGGAGGGGGAAAGAACACTGTTCCACTGCTGATGGGAGTGCACATGTGCAAACTCTATGGAAATCAATATGGAGAATTCTCAGAAGACTAGGACTGGAAGCTCCATTCAACCCAGCTATTCCCCTCCTGGGTATTTTCCCAGAAAAACTGAAAAGGTCATATCACAGTGATATATGTGCACCCATGTTCATAGCAGCACAATTTGTAATAGCTAAATCTTGGAAACAATCAAAATGCCCATCAACCACAGAGTGGATGAAAAAGATGTGATATTTTTATACAATGGAATATTACTCAGATATAAAAAAGGATGATCTTGAGGCCTGCATAGGGAAATGGAGACAACTTGAGACTATCCTCATTAGTGAAATAAATAAGAATCATATTAATAAATATCACATTGTGTCTCTAGTGTAAGAAGTAATAAAAACTGTAGGAGTAATAAAACCAAAAATGTGTAATTGCTACTGTAAAAAAGAGAGGAAAAGAAAGTGCTTTAAAGGATATAACTGCATGTATGTTTAAGTGTGTAAAATAGATGACCATATTACTTTTTTTGTTAGATTGCTGACCACAACTGTTAACAGTCTCACTGTTTGAATGTCTACTTTGTATGCTTTAATTTTGTAACTTTAAACAACTATTTCCAGTGATGAGAGTATGTAATGTATCCAGTGGTGATTTCTTAGTGTTTATCTTTTATTTGTTGTTGTTGTTGTTTTGGTTTTTTTGTTGTATTTGTTCTTTTATTTTTTCCCCTTTTGAATTCTGTATTGTTGCTACCATTTTTCTGTTTTGTCTGGTTGTTTTTTTTCCCTTTAAACAAAATGTTAAAAAAGATATTATAATCATTATTAATTTGTGTAACTGTTAATGACATAGCCATTGTAATTATTCAATCTACACTCCTTTTGTTTTCATACTCACCAAGCAACTAATTATAATTTCTTCCCATAAATATGGAAAAGAATTTAATTATTAATGACCAGAAATGTCTGCTCTATAAAACAGCCCTGTCTCACCATAAATTAATAATTTGGCATTATCATTCTTAATCAGTTTTTTGTGAATAGGGTTAGTGACATTCCTGAAATAAAGTTACTATACTTATTTTAACACTGAATGTTTTTACCTAGTGTTAAAAACTAGCCCCTGGATTACAGAGATCCCATCAAGACTTTTTACAGTCCAATACGATTGGGCCTATCCCGGGCAGAATTATATTTGAGGATTTGGGGTGTGATTTTTTTAGGAAGCCAGAATTCTTACACTCCTTGATTCTATTTGGTGTAGTTTTATCTTGCCCTTATGAGCACAATCAATATTTTTTGCCTCAAGTAGATATTATAGAATTTTATTTAATTTTGATAACTTCAGGAGATGTATCAGGCCATTTTTTATTGTTATAACATAACAATGCTATAACATTTGATGCTGGATAACTTATAAAGGAGAGAAGTTTATTTAGTTCACAGTTTGGGAGGCTGAGATTTTAAACAGTATGGCATAGTATTGGCTCTGGTGAGGGCTTTACGACAAATGATGTCATGGTAGGAACACATGCAAGAGATAACATAATGAGAAAGGGAGACAAAGACCAGATAAGGGTCTGTCTTGCTCTTTTATAACAACCCTCACTCAAGAGCTAACCAGAGTCTCATGACAACTACATAAATCCAATTACCCAATTACCTCCCACTGACTCCCACCTTTCAAAATCTCACCACTTCTTACCATCACACTAGGAAACAAGTTTCTAGGAACCCTTGCAAATTAAACTATATCTGAACCACAGCAGAAGTTTTTTATGAATGATGTGTAAATCATTTGAAATACTTTGCCTCAAAAATATTGAATATGTTTCATTTCTGCTTAACAAATGAATAAAGGATTGTACACTTTCTATATATTATCCATTATTCTCTGAATTTTGTGATGTTAACATCTCCATATTGAAAGGAAGTGGACATCTGCTTGATATACAATACTCTCTGCACACAAAACTGCATTTTTTTTTTTTGGTACCTGGAATCGAATTCATAACCTCATGCTTTCCAGGCAAGCGAAAATAGCATCATTGATGAAGAAGACTTTTTAAAAAGGGAAGCTTGTACACAGATTTCTTTTATTGCCATGTTGTTTTCTATCTAACAAGCAGAAATAATTCTGACTGAGAGGAAAATAAGCCTAATGAAACTTCTATGTATCTCTCAGTCATCTCTGTTTTGAGGCATCACAGACTCTGAAGAATGGTTCATTTCTCCCACAATTAACCAATACAAACATTTGAGAGAAAAGGCAGCACCTCCTGAGGACCGACTATGCTGGGACTGGGAGGATCCAACAAGAAGCCAACCAGCCAGCCTTTCTGGTAAGTCATGCAACTTGTATAGAAGAGAAAAGTTAATGCCTCCCATAAACCTACTGGCACGTGGGCTGAGAATCAAATCTCACAAGCTCACCCCCATAAGCAACCTGCTAGTTCAGAGGACACGCTGAGTTGCTAAAAACTAAGGTACATAAAGAAACTAAATGCTTGTATTGTTTGGTTGATTTTGCAGGTCTGGGGCCAGTGGTCTGAGAATCTCTGGGGAGGATGATAGTATGCAATATAGCAAATATGGGGTATTTCCTTCTATCTTGTCTTTGAAATCTAATATTGTTCTTTCTGTTTAGCTTTGCTCTGATTGCTTTGCTTTATTAAATATTCTGTTTTGATTGGTTTTATTCTGTTTTGCTTTTGGGTTGATTTTGCTATACCTGATGGAATGGACAACTATTGTGAAGATAACAAGATATACTATGGTAGCTACTGTTGTTTGCTTAGTATCCTGCTTTGAAGTTTTCTTCCAATTTTGCTGATTTGTTTTGACTGGCTTTTTTCTGTTTTGTTTTGTTGTATTTTACTGTCTTTAAAATTTAAAAAATTTAAAAAACAAACAAAAGTTTGCATTCAGTTTTAGGGGTTGATGGAACTCTTAAAGTTCATCTGTGTGGTACAGACTCAAGATCAAGTACTTTTGCCTTAAAAGATTTTAGAGTTGTCCATGGCAGGTTCATAACCCTCTGACACTATGGAGCAGATTCACATCCCCTAACTTCTGACCACTTTCTAGATTCCAATTGTAGACAAAATTATATTAATCTCTACCTTGTAAGAGAGAAAATGCTGGGCACTCAAAAACAGAAATAGTTCTTCCTAAGAAAGACAATCAAGGGCAAAAACTCTATGGTGCCCATGAATCTGGAAAGTGATGCAAACTTGCAGGATCCATTTTGGCAAACTGTGTATGTGATTCACGAAACAATATGAATATTATCTCTGAGTGTATTTTATTGTATTTAATCACTATAAACCCTCAAGTTGATTGAAAGATTCAGATTCTAAAAATATCATATCTACATAGGTGAGAGATTTTATTTCTAAAGATTAGAATATCAAGAGCCTGAAATATGTCTTTTGTCTTTAACTGACTGCCACAAAAGCAGTGGGCTGCTTTTTTCATGAGTCCTTGCTTGTTGCTTCTAATATATAGCTAGATCTGAAGGGATACAGTTAAAACTAGAGAAAAGAGTACTTCTGACATTATAGATTTTTACTTCCTGCAAAGCATTCTGTTCTCATACACTCTTGTGACCTTATGGAAATGAGAACCATGAAAACATTTCTGGCTTGAGGGTTAATCTATAGTTCACTTTCTCCAGTGTGATCCACCAAACACCAGATGGGATTCTAAAATGAACTAGGTTCCAACTACAAAGCACCCTTGTAGCCTGAGGCAGGAGAAGGCATTACAAATATGTGTGCTATGTAGAAGTCCCAGTGGGATTCCATTAAAGAGACTGTCATGAATAGCATGTCCACTCTGGGAAGCAAACCATTCTGAGATTCTCAATTCACTCTGAGCACTGACCTTGCAGCATGGACAAGAAGGACAATTCGAACCATCTGTACAGGATATAGTTCAGAGAAGGCTGCAATGCTCTTGCCACATGATTTTATGGTCATAGCCCCAGACCCTTCCCAGCCCAAGCTCATAGGATATGCTCTCTATAGATGCTGACTTAGCCTTCTACATATTGTGATGAGTGAACATGAGCTGTAGTATCACTTAGACCTGGATGACATGCTTGCTCTACTCTATCCCAGGTACTTGACTTCAGCAGGTTACTGAATCTTTAAGCTCCAGTATACTCATTTGTAAGATGGGGATAATTAAGCCTAACCTTGTAGGATATTACAAGTAGTGAATGAGAAAGAGTATAAGGATGCAAAGATTAAGAGATCTACATTCTACCAGCTTCAGATTCCTCATCTATAAAATGAGAATAACAAAGTGCTTTCATAAGCCTTATGAAGATTCAATGAGCTCATGTATGTAAAAGACTTCAGCTAGTTTGGTACAAGTTAAATGCTTAATAAATGTTCACATTATATGATAATGCACATAATTTACCAGGATAGAATGATAAAGAGCTCAAAACTAGTAATAGTATTTTATTTTATTCCTGAACCCCAACTTTTTTCTATTGTTCTACAAATAAACTAAGAATGCTTACATCATCAAAACTATTTCTTTTCAAATACCCTAAAGTTTTTCATATCATGTCTAGATTGCCTCTACCAAATGCAGTACATGTCAGTTCTTCATATAAAGCATCAGCTAAGGGAGAAAATCCAACTGGAATCAAAGATATATAGTAGAAAATTTTGGCAATGTCTACCAAAACATGTCCTGGTATTTCTTGAAAAACTCAACAAGAAGAGAAGTTTTTAGTCTTCAATGAAAGATGTGTATAGTACTAGGCTCAAAATAGCAGTTTTCATCCTGCAGCCAGAATACTTTAAAAGGAAAAAGCCCAATTGTACACACTACCATGAAAATGATTCCAGGTGCAATGAGCTCTCAAGATTTATATTACTCAACTCTTAATTTATTTCCTTTAATCCACATGATTTTTCCCAGCTTCTCAATTGCCAGCCACATGTTTTGCAATAATGACTGTGATAGCACCAAACTTTGAAATTAGATGTTATAAGTGTATTTCCTCAGTGTCCAACAGGAAAAAATATTTTTAACAATTTCTCTTGTAATATTTTAGGAAGGAAAAAGTGATTATCTAGTGCCAAATTTTGGTCTTCTGCATGAGACTGTCCAATATGCACATAGTTACTAGAAAGCAAGTTTTTCCGGCTCTGTTGTTAAGCTCGCTCCCTGTATTGCAGATCTTCCCTGCAATTTCAAAGCTGCTCTCTCAGATGCATAGTACAAGGTGCACAAGATAGAGGCAGCTAATTAAAACAAAAATCCATTGCAACTCTGTGCAGATACGTTTTTGAAAAAATGATAATATAGGAATAACGTCTAATGAATAGTATGGTGTCATGTTGTCTATATTACAAGCAAAAAATGATATGAATCTGTGCAGATAAGCTTAGAAAAAGAAGACAAATCTCAGTGAACAAAAGCTCAAACTTGGTGACTGAAAAAAATCAACCTTTTTACAGGTAGAAATAAGCTTTTATCTACCAAAATTTCTGTTAAGAAACTTGCTTGCTTATGATTCCTCACACGCAAAAACAACTTCTTACAACTAATTCAGGAAACAGAGATAACTATGCGCACAGAATGATGCCTCTCATGGTTGTTTTAAATTGTATCTATAGAAAACAAACTGTGAAAGCACCACCAAATTAGCACTATTCATGTTCCCTTAAGACATCTGAGTAAGACTTCATTAGAGTGGAAGGCAATTTGTGAAAATTTTACATGAAAAACAATTATGTGAATTTTCCTTTTAATATTAGATATGAATTTATAACACCCTCCTTTAAAAATAAAAAAAAGTATTCTACATTATCTGTGACCACAGAAAACTGCAGACTAAGCCATTTTGTTACCTTCTCTGTGATACTTCAGAGGCTTTGGAGACACAAGCAGCAGTCACTTCTCTTTGTGCGTCTGTGATGATAATTTATTTTTTAAAACAGAACAATACCCCAGCAGTTTTTCAGACTGTGTGTATGTAGTGTCCGCATCAACATCAGACAAACCAGATATGCCTTATGAGCAGAGGTTAAAAGATCAATAAATCAGTTCATGAGCAGCATACATTAAGACTCTCTGTCCTTTATGTATATTATTGCCTTGGTGTTGTCTTTATCTTTGCTACGGCTTAACTTCTTTTTCTCTTCCTTGCTGTTTAATATGAGTGCCAGCGTTTTGATGTCATATGTTTTGCCTTATTCAGCCATTTGGAGGACAGGTGTGCCACTGTGTTTCTGACGGAGTGTTGCTATTCCAGAGGGCCCCAATCAAAACGCAACCCCACACATGTAACCCAAACCCGAGGATGAGTCAACCATTGTGTTTGTTCTGCTGCTTAAGAGAACTCCTTACTACTGCCATAGAATGCAGAATTAGTAACATACACAATAGTTAAAGAACAATGGTGAACTTTAAAAGACCTCAGTTTCCTCTAGGAATTTTCAAGGAAGAGTTTTCCTGTGTACATCCTAATAGAGTTACAAGCAATGTTGACTGATTGCAAAAGTCTTTCGTTAGCAAACCGTCTTAGAAACCACCTTAAGTTTCCTTCAAAACCACCCTACATGCCCTTCATACCACTTCCAAAATGAAAACATTCTACAACACAGTTAAATGGTTTTCTAAGTCAGAACAGAAAGCTTGAGGGAATTTCTTGCAATAAACATACTCCTCTAAATTATGCTCAAGATTATATTGAGCTAGACAAACACAAACCAAATTTATATTTCTTTGAAAACATTTCTGTTTCTTAACACATTAAGGAAATGACCACTTTCAAAAAGCTTCCAAAAACAAAGAGAACAGCCCAGTTTAGAGGTTTAGTCTGGGTGTTATTTTCAAGGCATATTTTGAAGAGAGTGCTCTGTTGCAAACTTGTTTCTGCCAGTGCTTATTTCTGGAACTGGAGCAGTTAAGAGATGATTAGTAAAACTAAGATGCTGAAAGAAGGGGAATAAACGGAAGGACAGGTGTCATATTCTGCTGTACTCCCCTTTAGCATTTGCACAGCCCTTTCCATGGTGGCAAATTTGGCACTATGTGGGTGGCTGCCTGACTTCAAACGCTGAGCTGTCTGGTTCCCAGGGCACTGACAGGCTGTCTCCTCCGCTTCAGAACTCCCCAATGATGAGTCTGTGACCTTTTAACCAAAAATCCTGAGCACCATATGAGGATTTTTAAAGTGCTATCTAATGATACAAGTACTTTATGAGGCACATTCAAACGTCGCTCTGCTGCACGGCTTAGTTTGTTCTATTGTTTCAGTTGTGAGAAACACCTTCCAGTCTGTATCCTTTAATAAAAGGATAGACGTCCAGAGCAGGGGAGGATATAAACCATCTAATCCAAACTTCTTAGAAGATGGAAAAGTTAATATGTGTGAAAATACTTCACTAACTGAAAAATTCTTCCAAGAAGTAATGTATTTTATTTTCAAGATGAGACTTACATCTAGAAAGTTAAGATTTTTTCTGTATTTTGGATTATAACTGAAAAATCAATTTGTTTAAAAGTGTTTACTTTTATAAAAAGTTATAATTATGGAGTATATATATACACACATATACACACATATACACATATACATATATATGTATATATATACACACACATACACACATATATATACACACACATACACACACATATATACACACACATACACACATATATATACATATACATATATATACATATATATATATAGGGTTTAGAATCAGTTAATGAGCACCATGATTTCTATTTTAAATACATATATATATTGAATTAGGAATTCTGCATTTAATGTAATAGTTGATCTTACCAGCAATGCAAGAAAATACTTCAAAGAGTTCGTCAACCACAGAAACATTTCTGTATAGGAGTTCTTGCAGCCAATATTATATATTTCACAAGAGAGATACATTTTTTTATTTTTATTGAAAATAGGTAAAATAATTTCATAACAAAATATAGGAGAATAACAATAGTTAATACATTGCACATTGTCATCTTCATAGTAGTTATTCAGAATACAGGGTATGGGCATAAAAAAACTCCCCAATTGAAATTAGCATGAACCTTCCTTTTCAAAGAGATAGTAATAGTATGGTTACTTTGCATTTTTCTCCCATTTCCCTTCCTTCCTTTTACCTTTACCCCTTCCTATTTCCTTTTTCCTTTTAAACAATTACTTCCCATTCCACAGTGTTAATTGTATATTCTAGAACTTTACTCTTTCAATTTCCCACAACAGGGAGAAATTGTCTTTCTCTATGGCTCAGTAGTACTCTATTGTATAAAAAAAAAAAAAAACATCATTTTTATCCATTCCTCAGTTGATGGGTATTTGTTATTTCCCAGATTTAGCTATTATGAATTGTGCTGCTATAAACATGGAAGACACATTTTATATTAGTGTTTTCCTCAAGTAAAAATGAGAGTATAATATAAAATTTATAATATTTTAGTACCCGAAGTCTCCCAAAACCTTTGTCCAGAAGTATCTGTAATCAGAGTACACAGTGGAAATATGTAACTTCCATGTTCAAATTCAAGGATCCCTAGATTGACAGAGCCACAGTGGTACAGATTGACAGTGGTACCGAGAAGCAGGTGCCAGGTCCCCTTCCCACACGGCACACAGATAAGCACAAGACAGAGACAGAACTGCTAAACTAGTTTGGTCCCAGAACAGGTGTTTGATGTTATATGGCCCTTGAGCCTCTTTTCTGGTGCTCTTGGGTTTGTAGAAATGAAAAAATTATTCATTAATTTGGGATGCCCCATAGCTTACTCAACAGACCTGAAAATGTAGACAAAAACAAAAACAGCTCTCAAACAATTGTGGCTAACCAGAGAAATCTGGTAGAGCTGTAGAACTTGCTGGTATGGGGGTTGAACCCAGCAGTCTCCCTTGCCGTTCTTCCTACAAACCCAAAATGTCTCCTAGCCCTCCCTGCAGACTGTAAGATTCCCTAGCTCAAGCACACTCCAGCCCCCCATTAAAACTTGCTTACATGCCCACCACAGCTACTCATGACATAGTAAAGAATCAGAGTCTAGATAAGTGAAGAAAGAAGTTGAAAAACTCAGATGCAAAACAGAAAGCTTAGCTGAGTTGACTCCGCCTAAGAAACACAGTAAATGCCTTATAATTTTCCTCTTTGTATCTTCTCCACAGTTTTAACCACGGACATGGGATATGAAATAAGTAAGACTTTAGAGTGATTTTCAAGTTACCAAATGAATGTGAAATGTAAAACAATCCTTACATTTTAAATAGTGAAGTTGAAATACAGGACACTTTAGTGTCTTGCAAAGCACTGAAGACTCCAGATGTCCAGTGTCTTGTATTTCAGTTCCAGGTCTTCTTTTTGTTTGTTTCCCTTTACAATGTGGGAAAGCTGGACATGCATAATGTCGCTTGTTTGAACACTGTCAAAAGCTTTTGATGATAACTGTCAGCAAATCAGCCACTCCCACCTTCTAGGTTAGAGTTTGCTCAGTATTTGCTGGGCTAAAATTTGACACACTGCTCCCCAAAATCAAGTGGCAGAACCACACTGACTTTGTTTCTTAACCTGCCTGAGGAGCGAATGTCTACCCACATGTTTATGCCCATGATTGTCTGACATTTTAATATCCAAAGAAGACGATTGTAGTTAAGTTAGTCCAGTACCATATTGGGAAATGTAAACAAATATCTATTTTCATAAGCGACTGTGTGTTCTGATTTCCCTTCTAAGCTCAGAAGAGGGATGGAAACTGGCTAATGCAGAGCACAAACACTGCCACAGAGCAAATATCTCGCTCAGTGTGGTGCTTAGGATAAACATACATTCACATACTGTTTATTATACTTCAGAAATCATAAAAAAGTTTAGTGTGGGGAAAATTTTTCTAGCTGTACTTAGAGAGTGACCTGAGATGTGGGAAAGTTGTCTATTGCTTATGTTTTCTTTTTTCACCCACTTTTGAATTCTTTGAGGCTCTATTTCCCCTGAGTTAAGCAGAGATTGCCACCCACCTTGGCTCTTCCTGCCTCTGCCCCAACAGAACCTCTTTGTTGTTTTATCTAATCAGATTCAGAGGCCTTGCTATGGTTGGCCCGCTTGGACTTTTCAAGGAGGTTATATTTCTTATTTCCCAGGCTTCAGAAGAACTAAAAATAACTGGGTGAAAATCTGAAAGGCAAAGCCGCTGTATCTGCCAACTTTATAAGGAGATAGGATCAAGCTTAACTGAAAAACTGTAACAGTTAAAGCTAACTTGTACCTGATACTAGTTTGGTAGTGAAAACCTTTTATTAATTCTTGTCCATATTTAATGCATTAATTTTTGTTTTTATTTCTATCCATTAAAATAGCCATATGAACATCTATGCTTACAAACCATCTCAAAAATGAAATTGCCCTTAAGTCCTTGGCCCTCTCCCTTTGTGCATCCAGTATGTTTTAAAAGTGAGTAAATTTAAAATGGTACCAAAGGAACAAATGGCCACCATTGCCATGTATATATTTAAAATTGCTTCTTACATTTTAGCGCCGTGCTAATTCTTCTACTATTCAGCATAGAATCTCATCCAGAATCTTAAACAGCATATGTCCCCAACATTCATTGTGAAGGATTTTCTAATCAACACAATCTTCTTTTCATGAGGCACTGCCACTAGAAACACCCATTTCTATGTTTTCTAAAGATGGATTATGCCCATGAAACATGGGTGAGGAAACATCTGTCATACATGAAAGATAAAATATATATGGCTTTGCTTTTTCATGTCTTGTTTTTTAGAGCCATAAAAATTAAGAGACTGCATTAGGGGAAAAAGTTCAAAAAAGGAGTTTGTACCATTAACTTTTCTGGGGCATCAGAGGAGATATAGAATTTCGGTTCTGAACTTACAAATATACAAAACTAGAGATTACGAAAATAAATATTTAACTATATTGCTAGTTTTCTTTTTGTAAAGTTAACAGTTTTATAATGAACTGAAAGCAAACAAACATTGATGAATTAAGAACTGTGTTCAAACTGCTTTTTTGTCATGTTCATTGTGATAATCCTGTCTTACAAAACTAAGCAATAAAAACAAGATTAAAGACTCTCTAGGATAGTACTAAAAAGTGCCATTGTTATTGGAAAGTACTTGCATGCAATGTGAAAATTTTAATGTCATCTTAAATATGAATGTAACAAGAAAAAAAATTTAAAAAAGAAAAGAAATAGAAAGGAAAAAAGAAACAAATGATCGAGAGGGAGACAGAGACAGAACAAAATCACCTGGTTTATTAAAGTGTTTCCCATATCTGAACTAAGTCTCAATCAATAGGTCAGAATAACAAAACTGACTTTAGTGGAGGGCAGGAAGATAATGAGTAAGACTCTTAGCTGTGTATACAAGAGTAAGAAAGGTATCATTTCCAATGTATTTTGAGCTTCCCATACTGAATGGCAGAATCACTAATGGAGACTCTATGCTCATTTTTCCACTTCTGACCAATTTTAAGTTTCATTAGGAACCAAGTGAAGTATGATCTTTGGCTAGTCATAGCTCTCAAGGGCCTATACATTACTGATGGAAAATAGGTACTCATAAAATATATGTTGAATAAATGAATGAAAGAATGAATATATGTGCAGCCTGAGTAGACATGGCTTTATTCCCAGTAAAATTTTAAGCGAGAAATAGGACACATATGAACAACTTTTTGTTAGCATTGTCCATATTTTAATTTCTTTCTCGACTCAAAAATATTTTTCCAATCTAAATCTTTGCAAACAATTAAATCAAAAATTTAAGCCATCATTTGAAAAGCTGAAGCCTTGTGTTCAGAATTAGTTATTTGAGACAAGTTTTGGGAATAAAAGAAAAAAAAAGATGAACAGATTAGTATGGAGCATGAAATCACCTTGTGGAATTTTTTGTGTTTGACATAAAATGACATAAAGAGAAGAACACATGGTATTAAAGCTCACAAGCAACTGACAAAATTTTTTAAATGAAAATAGTCAAGCGTCCATTTTTTTGCCTAGTGAGTGGCTTATTGCCATTCCCAAAACTTGTTTTGCTAAAAAATGCCTTTAAAGCATAAAAATTTTCTCCAGCCATGCTAAGTGTTTTGTAATAAAAAAGACAAACACTTTTGCAAAATATTTCCATGTGTTCTCCTTTGTTCACACATTATTAATGTTTGAAAATATTTTACACATCTCAAGTTGTTTTAAAACAGAATACTTTTACACTCAAAAAAAAAATTTTTTTTTGAGACAGGGTCTCACTATGCAGTTCAGGTTGGCCTTGAACTCACTTTGTTATCCAGGTTGGTCTCAAACTTGCAGTCATCCTCCTTCTTCAGCCTCTTTAGTGCTCACACACAAAATTTTAAAAATACATTTCCATAATAAAGAGAAGACATAGGCCCCCAAACATATTAAGTGATTTCACATACTCAAAACCTCTCTTCTGAATATATCTCATCTATAAAACACAGGTGCATACACAGATTTGATTTTGTGTACAAAAGACAAAGAGGAAAAAGTATAAAAAAAACATAATCTAAGTAGAATAGTCTTAAATATCTAGAAAAATAGATGAGAGCCATTTTTCAAATTTTCCAAGCACATACTAGTGTCAAGTACATTAGTAATGTTACCTTGTATTTTAACAATCTCAACAAATATAGTTTACTCAGTTACATATATATTAATCCTAGATAGACACAGTAATTTAAAACTCAAGCTACACAGCTATGTAACATGAAAAGGATTTTGACCATGTTCTGGTGACAATCATTATTTGCAAAACAAGTTGATGGTTTTTAAATTGTGTTCCCTGTTTTTAAAACAACACATTTTCTGACTGTATGCTAAATTATGGCTTAGATATTGCCTTCATTGTCAACGTGAGTAGCTTGAGAGAAGGGTAGGAGACTAGTAAAGCATACTTTTGGATGTGTTATGGAGGCATGACTTTGGCAACTGTATCTAGTCCCTGGCCCTTTCCTCATATGCTCTTCCGAACTCCATGATTCCCAGATGTCATGAGCTAAGCAATTTTTCTCTACCACACCCTTGCATCACAATGTTTTTGCCATTGAGATGGCAAACAATGAACTAAAACATCTGTAACTGTAAGACAAAATAAAGATCACTTCTTTTAAATTCCAGATTCAGGAGTTTTGTCTCAGCGGGAAAGCTTACAAATACACCCTCCAATACATCCTATGCATATATATGCAAATACACTTTAAAAATATCTCTTCATGATTCCATTTATTTTCTTTTATTTTGTATCAGGGCTAAGGAAAGTATAAGAAAGTATAAATGGTGTGTTATCATTCACCTCAGGATCAGTATACTAGATTTCTTTAAAAGGCAATAGCCATAATCAGGTGGAGATATTCAAATTGCCTTGGCTGTGGAGAAAAGCTGTTAGTGAGGGGCCAGGGATTTAGCTCAGTGGGGTAAGCGCCTGCCTGGCAATCACAAGATCATGAGTTGGATCCTCAGTACAAAAAAGAAAAAAAAGCTGCTAGCACATAAGAGCTACCAGTGTTGGGCCCCCAACATGGTTCTGGCACCCCAGGTTAGGGATATGTACTGAGACAGCAACCTTGCCAAGGACATGGATGTTTTCATGATGGGCAGTGGTAGCTATGTACCCGTGCCCCACAGCTTTACAGGGATCAGAGTAGCAGAGGAAGATGGAGGTAGTCCCACTGATGAGCAAAAGTAAGGAATTGGGGGACATTTTGGAAGAAAGCTATGTGGGATCTACTGGATAGATAGAGATATATATTACATCTAGAGCACTGCATTGTCAGGAAATGCCTCAGGCATTACCTGGGGAACACACAGGGCTCAGCAAGAATACTCTGGGCCTCCACAACAGTTTCTTTTTTTCAGCATTTTATCAACATAAATTAATTGTGAATAATTAATTGAAATCAACATGATGTTTCCATACATCTCTACCTGTTTCAATCAGAACTGCTCTATTTACAAGGGTTTAAATAATTGGGGATCCATTCAATTTAAAAATAATCTGCTGTTTAGTAAATGTACATTATAAAACTAAACTGTAGCACCTCTTTCCTCCCAACTTTAACTTTAATACATTTTCCAAAATTACATAGCAAAATAACCAATAATTAATGAAAGAAATTTTAGAGTAGATTTGAGGATACTGTTAATAGCTCTGAAGATTATTTTCTGTAGCTGTCTCTCCCAATAACTTCAAAGATGCTTTATTTACTTCAACAACCTAAAACCCAGATGAAACCTTCTCATCTTTCACATCTTTGCTCAAATTCATCTCTGCATAAGTACATATGTTCTGAACAACTCTGACTACACAATCTTAGTATAACACAGAAAAAAATTACATGACAAATAGAGTTTTTAAATCAGTAATTAATTGTAATATAATTTAATTAATATTAACTGAGGTAGCAAAGTATTTCTTAATAATGTTCATTGATTTTAGGAGGGATAGTTTAAAGCAATGATTCTTCACCAAATTTGATCAACAATTGTTAATTAATTTGTCAGTTTAGGTGCTCCTGGCATCTGAGAGGTGGTGAACATGATAATTATTCTATAACATAAACCAAACTTTCTATAAGGAAATTACATTGAAATAACGAATGTTGGAAAGAAAAATGATGCAACAATTACAATAAAAAAAATGTGTGCTTCTGATGTTTTATGTATCAGTGTTAGTACTTTCACTTTATCAAGCTTCAGAAGAGATTACATGATCAATAGAGATAACTAAAAATATAAAGAAGTGTCAAGAAAATAAAAGAAATCAAATATAGTTCCTCAGTCCAGACAATTTTGGTCTCTGTCTCATGCATTTTTCTACAGAATTATATATAAATTGTATATAAAAGATTTGAATTACAATTCTAAATTTGATATTTGAAATTCTATCATATTCTAAGATTTCAGTCTGTAAAAAGTAGGGAGTTTTTCAAGAAAGAAAATTGCCATATGGTCTTGAAAAATTACCAGAACTAAAAATGTTAAACAAACTCAGATTAACAGCATATTCTGGTTGTATTACCCAGACCTGAAAAAGCTGTGTGAGCCAAAAATACACTAATTTCTTCTAATGTTCAGATGCTATGGTTCCCAGTAGCCTATTCATAGCTGGTTTTCTTCCATTTCCTGGTGGCTCCTTCCAACCCTCCCTTTCCGCCAGTGTGATTCACCGGGCTGTGACTCCACCACAGGCCAGGCTGGGAATTCTCAAATGTTTCGCCTTAACCCTTCATGATGGTTGACATCTCTGGTCTCTTGTCTGCCATATTCCCAGTTTTAAAACAAACTCACTAAATGTTTAGGTTTAAGCCAGCCATGTTCACAAAGGTGACATTTCCAAGCTCTATGAAGTTGGTGTCCACAGTTGAAATATAGCTGGGTCACTCCCTTGAGAGTACATCCTCGGAAATCAGCCCAGGGTCTCTTCTCTTCTTCTACCCAAAAAAGCATATTTTACAAACCATATAGATTAAATCCATCATGTTAACATACGATTTTATTTCTTCTTCACTCCATCTTGTTCAAATTAAATCATAGCTATGTCCTTTAAAAGAGTATCAAAACTCAGAAATAACTTCTAAATATGGAGATGAAAATTTCATGAATTTTGTTCTCTTTTTTAAAAAAAAACTAATTTTATACTAAAAAAATAAAATACTAATTTTATACTAATTTTTTTTAAAAAATAAAATACTAATATCCCTCTTCCTTGAGGGAAAAAAAGTACATTAATCATGCACCATTACCTATGCATTATAAAATATCTTTTTAGAGTAAATACATAGTCTACATATATTGATAAGAGGAAGAAAATGAAATAGCTAATAAAAGTTTCTTTGTCAATTTACATTAATTTATAAGAAAACTGTGGTAAAGCGCAAGGTTTTTTTCTGCCTTCTCAAGTACCTTACCCTGAAGGTCACCATCAACGATAATCTTCAGTCCACTCTGAAAAACCCTAGAGCAGTACACAATTAGTCAAGATTTTTTCATTGTTCCAAACTCTTCAAAATTAAAACCCAAAATAAAATAATTTTATCCAAATCAAAAAAATCAATTTATTCATCAATTGACTAGACTCTGACTGTCAAGAAATTATGAGCAACTGCTGTCTGGAGGGAGGAGATTCCACAACTTCCATGTCTGTCACTGTACTGCCTTAGATATTGGGTCATCATCACTGTCATTGAAACTAAAGAAGTAATAAAATGAATCAAAATGTAGTGTCAGTTGTTTGCCTGTGCTCAAAGAACGATGTCTTTATCTGAAATACAGGTTTGAAGGTGGTCGCAGACAGAGAAAGAAAGGAAAGAATCATCCCATACATATGACATACATTCAAGATGTATTAAACACATATCTTAATTTATATCAATCTGTAAATAATAAAATTAGACCAATAGAAAAGAAAGTCATTAGTTTTGACAGCCACTTACTATGTGCATAACATTGTTGTAATATAAACATGCAGAAAAGTACACTTTACCTTGAAAAGTTTATGACAAGAAAATAAATAAAAAGATAAATGTTCTGAAAATAAATCTTCTGCTAGAGATGTAAGCAAAGAAAAACTCTCTTTTCCAACTTGAGGTATCAGAAGGTCACTAAACACTTAAGTGCACCCCTGAAATAAACATGAGATGAATTGTTCTTTTGCACCTTTTCATGAAAAGCTTTCTCAAAATTAGATGGATTCCTTTAATAAGGCAGTAGTGTTACAGAACAAACACTACTCTCAATATTGCTGCTTATTGAATGTGGAGTAATGCAGGTGGCGAGTTATTCAGGATTTTTCTTCCTTTGGCTCTCACCCTTAGAACCAGTCTGTTAAAGCCTACTGCAGAGGGCAAACAAGGGATAGGATGGAGTTGAAATTCATTTTGGAACTTGTTAGAAGCATTGATGAAAGGTTGGTTGAATTGTAGGAGGTCTCTTTAGATTTTTTTTCTCTTTCAAAGAAATCTTGTTTTTTCATCAATGAGATTTATATGGTGACTAGAAAATGTATGGGTACTATGATTTTTCTGGACAAAGCAGTTCTTCAAAGAAAGATTTCAAGAAAAAATCAAAATGTTTCCTGTTTCATACCAAATATTAATTTGTTGGAAAATGGATGCACCCCACGACTTAAGTGAAATAAGTCCAACACGCAAGCATAAATATTTCTCTTACATGAGAAATACAAAGTATAAATAAATTAAAGAGCAAAATAACAGATAAAAGGAAACAGGGAGATAGACTTTTGGGGTTGGAGCTTGAGACAGTATCTTGCTACATAGTTCAGGGTTGCCTCAAACTCACTATGTAGCCCAGGCTAGCTTCAAACTCATGGCGATCCTCCTGCCTCAGCCTCCCAAGTGCTGAGATTACGGGTATGCACCACCATGCTCAGCTAGAGAAATACAACTTCTGTAAAAGGGAAGGGAACAAGGAGATGGAAAGGTGGGGAGGCAGAAGTGGAGACAGTGAGAAAAAAAGAATTAAAATATTTTATGTATGTGTACTAGTTTTATGCTACATTTAAGAATGTAGTAACTATATGCTATAAACAGTAGTAATAAAAAATTAAATAAATAAAAATGGACTGCATAATTACAAACAAAAACATCCTCTGTTTTCATGACATGTTCTCACATAAAAATTGATGAATCCCTAAAATACTAATGAACTATGTGTGAACAACTTAGGTTCTAAGCTATTTTAAAAATACACAAAGAATTACTTTACATATTTATTACTACTATGAAAGGAGGATGAATTGAAATAATAAAATTCTGCAAGAATTTCTCAAATTCTAGGTCCTTTCAGTTCCCCATCTTCATCACACCTGTTGGGTCACTGCAGGTGAGCAGAATGAATTTTGATAGGAACAGGCTGGAGTTAGGATGAGTAGGAGGCTTATGAAATCTGAGAACCACTTGGTGGGAGCCATTGAAACTGGAAATTGACCATACACACAGGACTGCTGCATAAAACATGACCTTACCAAAAACAAAGAATGTTGGGGCAAGCCCTGACAGGAAGTTGCTAGAGCCCAGAAAAATACCAAGCCCCTAGACAATCCAAGCAATGGGTTGCTAGACAGCGGGGCTGAAATTGACATCATCTTTCAGAGGATATAAATAAACATGCTACATTGGTGGGGCAGTTCCTTTCCTCCCATCAGGAGAGTAAGGGCTCCACCTGACCCCAGCTTTTGTCTCTTCTCTATTTTCTCATCCTCACACAGTCCTTCACCTCAAGAACCTCAAGAGTCACATGGGTCGCAGCAGCCACTAGATCAGAAAGTAGAGCTAGTAAGATATGGCCAACTCAGAAAAGAATCCCAGGACGCAGGAGGCTGAGGCAGGAGGATCACTGTGAGTTTGAAATCAGCCTGAGCTCTAAGGTGAGTTCAAGGCCAGCATGAACTGCATGGTGAAACCCTGTCTCAAAACGACAAAAGGAGAAGAAGAAAAAGAAGAGGAAGAGGAGGAAGAGGAATACAAGGAGAAAGAAGAGGAGGAGGAGGAAGAGGAAGAATTGAGAGGAGATATAAGATACTGAGGACTGAATGCAGGACCTCTACATTGAGCTACTGCATATATCCAGCCCTTTTTAAATTTCTTGAGAGTTTTGAGACAGGGTCTTGCTAAGTTAGTAAGTTCCCAGGCTGGGCTCAAATTTATGTTCTTCCTGCCTCAGACTCTCAGTTCTGGGATTACAAAAGCATGCCAAGTCCCAAGCTGAATTTCAACTTTTAAACAAATAGTTCAGGGAAACAAATTCCCTTACTTAGTTGCAGAGTTGTCCTTTTATTATTATTTTAAGGTTTTTGATACCAGTGGTGTCTTCTGACACTTCAAGAAACAGGCAGAAATTGTCTTTTTTACATTTCCACATCGGAAGAAAAGCACATATAATTATGGTGTTAATGGTAAAAGATATTGAACCATTATTTACCACAAGCATTAGAGGAAGTGCTTCACAAGGAAAAGCAACAATACAATAGCTATTGTGTGCAAGACATTATTATGTACAAGGCACTATTCTAATTTTTATGTGCTTTCATTCATTTAAACATCACAACACAATGATGTAGATGTTATGATACCTGTTGAATCAATAAGGAGTTAGAGATGAATGTTGTCACATTTTAATCTGTTTACTTTGCATAAGTCAAACTGAATTTACAGCAGCAGCCACGCTGGGCCCAGGAGGAGAAACAAGAGGCCAATTTGCTCTTCCTGTGAACTAGCTGGCATGTGGACTGGAAGACAAGAATCACCTCTGACCCCAAGCAACTGGCTGATTCAAAGGAACGCAGGCTGAGTTGATAGAAAGTGAAGTTTATTCAATGTTGTTTTGATTGGTTTTAATCTGTCCTGTTTTGACTTTATTATGTCTGATGGTATGGCAGCCATTTTGAAGATAACAAAAGGCATTATGGTAACCATTGTTGATTTCCTATTACCTTGCTTGAAATCCTGTATCACATTCACTGTCTTTTTTTAATTTGCTTTATTCTGTTTTATTTTATTTGGTTTTATTCTCATTAAAATAAAATTTTTTAAAAATTTGAATGTCTGTTGGTGAGATTCCAGCCCTACCAGGTTCTTCTGATGCCCTGGTAGCCCCATGGGCTGGGCAGAGCTCAGCTGGCCTGACACAGTGCCATTCGTAGATGGCACTGAGAGATCACAAATGCTGAAAAAAACTGCACTTCAATTCAGTGGGAAGGATTCTGGTTGTCCAATGTCAACTCATGCACTCCCATATTTTAAAATCCTCATTTTAAAAAAAATTTCATGAAGAACACATAACATAAAGTTTACCATGTTAGCCACTTTTTATGTATCCAGTTCAGTACTGTTAAGTACATTCACAGGGCTATGTAACTAATCTCCAGAAATCTTTCAATTTTCATTCCAAAGTTGGTTTTCATTGAATAACAACCCCCCATTCTCCCTTAGCCCAAACTCCCCAGCAAGCACTATTTTACTCTGTCTCTATAAATTTCAGAATTCTAGCTTTCTCTTACAAGCACAATAATACAGGTAGATTATTTATCTTTTATAACTCATTTATTCCATATTCCACAGTAATTTTGAAATCCTATGCTGATGCAAAAATAGAAATAATCATTTTTAAGGTTTTAAATTATTGTACAAAAAAGAATAGTGATGAATGACTTTCTGTTTTTAGAACAAAACTTTAAATTATTTTAACTTATGGAGATTTTTTTCATCTCAAATAATTTATCCAGAGTAAGAAAAGTTTTAAATCAATACACACAACTTAACCAAAATACCTACTGATAGCAGATATTGTAGACATACACTACCATGCCTTATGAAGTGTTTGCTACATTCCCTAAAAAAATATAAAGACACTTTTAAATTTAACTTCACTTATTTTCCTTCTTCTTAAATTTAACTTCACTTATTTTCCTTCTTCTTAAAGAATACTTTTTCAATTAGAGACTCTACAAGGTCAACTGAAATTAAACACTATATGTTTCCATGCCAAGCAATCATTAATGCTTTGTAGTTTAAATTTTATTCTAAAAATAAAAATTGAAAGCACCAGACTCAAATAGCCTGATAATCTTGCAACTCACCATATTATCTTATTCCTACAAATTATTTTCTGTATTTACAAATTATAATACATAGGTCATGAATATTTTTGAAAACAATGAACAAAAAAATAAACAAATAAAAGGCCTCTAAGAATAAATCACAGTTCAAACGTAAGTTTATTTTCAACAAAGCTCAAATTTTCTGCTCTACACTGTCCTTTCATGACCTCTCATGGTGAAACTGTAAACTGACATTACAAATACCAACAAAAATAGCAAAAATTCTGGTTATCTAGTTATTGAAGAATCTTTCCCTTCTTTTTGTAATCTATTTACCTTTAGTTTTTAATAAAACCAGTTATTCAATAATACAGAAATAATGTTGAGCAATTTCTTGCTACTTTAAAGTGTAAAAGAAGCCCTCTTGTTATTCAACATGTAAATCTCTACATCTGAGTGCATTTCACATAACAGTGAACATTTTAATGATATAGTAACTTGATACATACTATGGCTACCAACTCCCAAATTAAATGAAAAATAAATGTAAGTTAAAACAACTATTTTAATTTATAAAATCATCACTCTCCTAAATCTCTGTATATGTGAATTGTGAAGCATAAGTTCATATTAAGACCTGAATTAAAAAACTGGATTCATTTCAATTTATTGATTAACAGTACTGTGTAGGCCTGAGTTTTATCCAAAAAGGCATTCCCATTTTCAATTTACCTGAGAATATGATCCCAGAAAACAGGCGTAATGAATGAAGAGAGTAAAAACAGGGGAGAAAGACAAGCAGAAACAAGAATACATTCTCAAATGATAACAGCTGTATCCAGCCTGTGCCGATTCAAATCTCTCTGGAAAAGCTTAATGAAACACATGGGTAGGGAAGAGTATCATATCTCGGTGGGCTCCCACCCCCCACAAGTGAAGTCACTTCTGGGACATTGATTACCACACAACCACTTGTAGGTTGCATGCGTTTGCAGTTAAGTGGGAATTCCACACTTCAGTGTCAGAAAAGTTCCAGGGAAAGAACTTAGAGGCTCCCACTCTCATCAGAAATGAAACACTCTACAATCACACCTAAGGAAAGCTAGTCAAACTGATTATTAAAAAGGTGACTGCAGTAAGATTTTGAGCCCAGGGATTTTAAGTGCCGGAAAGAGCGGTATGTGATACGATAGATCCTCTGCACAACTCAGGTACATCTTTTCTCTTCTGTAAATTCAGTCCATCATTGGGTTCTCTTAATGCAGTTGGCCAGCCAAAATCTCTGCGAGAGAGTCTGTGGAGTTAGCTACCATCCCTTGCTGCTTCAGCTGGTTCTAAAACCTTATTGATCATCATCTCTTTTTTGCACCACTCATTCTGGTTTCTCTCACCTGTGGTCAACACCTCAGCTGAGTTAAAGTTTCTTACCCGGTACAGTGACCCATATCTTCTTTCTCTAGTTTTGCTTTGCCCTTCTCAGGTTATAGTTGCTGTAACTGTACATTGAATGTTATCACCTACCACAAAAACACCAATCACTAGGGTGGCGATGGGACATTTCAGGGCTCTCCATTTAGCCTTTCCTACCACAATGGCTCCACAGATCTAAGAATAAAAGTGAGAGGTTTTTTCAGGTTCAAAGTGTACTTGAGAATTTCATACATCCCAATTATTCATTTAGACTCTAAGAAAAACAATAATGGGGAGGTCCACAGACCCATTGCAGCCCCTATGAGATATAGTTGACTCAATTTTTACCCATTCACAACATCCCCACCCTAACTAAAGAACCATGGTGGCTTTTCATTTCCTCTGATATTAGTGTCCTTTCATATACATTATCCAACAGTCCTCAGAAAGTCAAACTACTACTTTTACCTCAGGGTAGTATTATCTTGGTTATCCATACACCCTCTTGTAGATAGATAGGGAAAATGTTGGCAAATGTAATTATCAGGGACCATTGCTCAAGGGCATGAACCCTCTCTTCAAACCAACAACATCCAGGCCTATGAAACTATACAAATCTCTATCCTGGACACAAAATATGAATTTTCCATTGTGATAGCTGATGTCAGCGTTCTGTTCATCAAATCTTGTTTGTTTGTATGTTTGTTTGTTTTACATACACATAAGTAATAATCCAACCAAATATCCATAGAATTCATCCTCAAAACATCATGATGTATTAGTGATTGCCACAGATTCTTGCAAGTCAAAGTAGCCTGATTGCTATGGTAGACTTCTTCCCATTTCAGTAATTGCAGTTCTCTTGTCTCTGAAAGTTCAGTATAGCTACATGGACTTCCATCATTTAGGAATCCCATTAGCCTACTGATACTAGAAAGACATTCCATTGCAGTGTCTCCTGCTAAAAGCTGTCTCCTGTGAAGAGCAGATATCAAGTTTTCAAAGACATTGACACTTGCCTAAAGAATAAATTCCTTTTTTGCCCTAGTGAAGAAATTTCCTTGGGTTCCCAAGGGAACAAAGGTAGATGATAGTTTCTAGAAATCACAAAAGTAGTCCATTCTAACATTTCCATCTTTTATAAAACTTCGCACATCTTCTTTAATTCTAGGCCACAGCAATCTTAGCATCTCTGCCTCATTTTCCTATTGGCAGTTATCACAGCATAGGCTTGAAAAAAAACACCCCAGCAGAAATTTATTACCAGCTCCAGGTGCCCTTGAATTCCAAATCACGTCAATAAAATTTTCCCTATCCACCTCACTGTATTTCTCCTACCAATCAACACTCTCAGAATCCATTCATACACGTGTTCTCCTGCTTCTTTTGCTGTACATAGCCTGGGAACTGCAATTTATATAAAACATTTCTTTCTGATAAAAGAGTTATATTTCTTTGGGTGTTCTGAAATCTCACCAGAATTGCTGGTGAGGAAACACTGAATAGTGGCATGGCAAGTCTGAAGAGGAGCAAGCATCATCTTGCAAATTTCCTTCCTTGTATAAGACTTTGTATAAAGACTCTTGGCAAGCATACAATGGTCTCTATTAGCAAGGACAGTGTGCCTGCTTGCATCAGAGTGGAAAACTCAGGGAAATCTGAGAATTCAAAATTTCTAGACTCATTTACCCAAATGTCCATATTGGAAATCCAGGGTCCCACTGTTTTCTCCAGGAAATTTTTTCTTTATTTCAATGTATAAACAGTAATTAATGGAAATCTAGTCGTTTCACAATCCTTGTGATTACTATTGCCAGCTTGTGATTCAGTTATAACCATGATTCCACCTTATCTTTGTCCAAACAACCTCATACAGGAACCTTAATAATTACATGATGCTGCTTATCACTGCCTCAATTCACACCATAGCTGGGGTCTTTATTGCTATTAAAATAGTGAGTCATGAGTTATAAAATCCTATCTGTTATGTTTTAGATCTTAAATGTCTCCCGAAACCTCATGTGTTGAAGGTGTGGTGGGAAATGGTGGATATTTAAATGTGATTATCTCAGGTATTTTATTGCAATGATGGAAAACTGACTTACACACCAACCTGACAGTCTGCAGATTATCATACATGAACATTTGAACTAACAATATAGGAATCATTAGAAAATGATTATATATGCCCTAGGTATGTGTAAGACTACAGATTGTGATTGAAGTAATGCTTGTTCCCAACTACAAGATACACTCTTTTTTAAAATTAGGGTCTTTTAAGATAACGAAAGAGTGCTATTTTAAAATCCAGAACATTTATAGTGAATACAAATTCAAATTTTTACTTTGTCAGCATACTTTAATAAGCTTAAGAATCTTAAGAGTCCCATTCAATGAACCATAGATGTTTTACATATCCATCAGAAAAAAATTTTTGGAGGCATACTCTAAATTTATGTATGTTTTAAATTAGTGGGTACATTTAAATCAATTAACCCATAGTGCTAGTCATATTTTAAGGTCTTATTTTTGAGATACAGAGAAGTCAAAAAGGAGTTCTAATGTTTCTTCTTGTACCAAATGGATCATTTTGTTCTCGGTCTCAAGTGTGTAAAAACAACTTCAGTGACTCAGAAAAATAGTCTTTGACAAACATTGTTACATAAGTATGGTGTGATAATTTGCCAAAAATTAGATGAGTTTAAATTTATTTAGAAAGCCAGATTTCCTTCCTCGTGAGTTGGCAGAAGCCATGCTGAGTCTGGGAGGACCACATCAAGAAGTCAGTTCACCCTTCTGGTCAGCTGCACAATCCATGCAGGAAGAGAGAAGCCAGATCACCCTCCCTGTGAGCCGACTATCGCATGTACTGAGATAGCAACTGAGGTACAAAAACAACTAAAGGCTTGAATTGCTTGTTTGACTTTGCAGGCCTATAGAGGATAACAGTGTGCAATATAGCAAACATGGGTGATTTCTTTCTGTCTTGTTTTTTAAATCCAATATTAATCTCACTGTTTTGTTTTATTCCAATTTATTGTTTTGTTTTATCCAGTGTTCTGATTGGTTTTATTCTTTTTTGTTTTATTTGATTTTCCTATGTCTGATGATATGAACAATTATTGTGAGGATAACAAAATATACTACGGTAGCCATTGTTGATTTCCTATTATCCTGCTTTGAAGTTCTTTACCATTTTCACTGCCTTGTTTTGATTGGTTTTATTCTGCTTTGTTTTGTTGGATTTTAATCTCTTTAAAATAAAAATAAATAAATAAATGTATTTAGATGTGCTTTTAAAAATCACAATTTTGTACCTATTCAAAGATAAATGTAATATTTAGGTTTCATTATAGTTCTAGCTTCCAGTAATTCATATGTATTACATTTATATATGTGAATATATATATATGAAATATGTGATCATGTAAGTTAATAATGTGGTGATCTGAATTTAGAATTATGATCTAAAGTGCAGACTTACACAGCACTCTGGAGTTCTGTGGATATCCTCAAAGGGCAGCAAAAATGTGATATAAGAAGAGTCAAAGCCATCCATTGCCTGCATCCCAACCATAGCAACTCCAATAATCCGCAGATGGAAACTGGGGAAATATCAGTAATTATGAAAATTTGACTTTGCATCTAAATAAGATAATTAACAACATGGTCTTGTATTTATTATTTAAGTGAAAAAACACAAAAATTAATAAATTGCTTTTTATCCAATTAAATAAAAAATACTGTTCCCCTGTAAGAGGGGAAAAAGATAAACTAAAAATCAGGAGAAAATATTTGCAGAAGTGCTGATATCTAAAACACATAGTTTTCAAATCTCTGTTAAGGTCGGGGATTTAGCTCAGTGACATAAGCGCCTGCCTAGTAAGTGTGAGGTCATGAGTTGGATCCCCGAGACAAAAAAAAAAAAATCTCTGTTAAAAAAAAAATTGAAAAATAAGAAAAACACACAAACAGACCTTTTACCAAAGAGGGTATGAAAATGATAAATATGCACATGACCAGATGTCTGTTCTGAGTGACTGGATGAGTGTATTCACTACATAAAATGATAAGCGCAATAGTGTCAGAGGATGGCAGAAAATCAAGACTTTCACTTAGTTAGAGTTACTTGTTAGACATCAAGTGGCATCTTCTTTGAATTTTGTTGTTTGAAAGAGAGTTTAGAGCCAGGCATAGTGGCACATGCCTATAATTTCAATACTCACGAGGCTAAGGCAGAATTACTACCAGTTTGAGGCCAGCCTGAACTAAGCAAGATCTTGTCTCAAAAAACCAAAAACAAAAACAAACACCAAAGAACAAAGACAGCAACAACAAAAAGAAAACAAAAACAAAAAGAGACTTTAGAATTGAAGACATATATTTATCTTAAGCTTACTAGCAAGAAGAGCAAATGTTGGTGAGCAGGAATAATGATACTTAAAGTTAGAAGATTAAAATATCTACTGTAAGAACATAAAAGAAGATAAAGTAATCCAGAAATGACCCTAAAAATTCTGACACTTAGTGGCCAGGTAGAATGAATGGAGAAGCAGTGAAAAACCCCGAGGAGAGCTTATAAAACTGGGAAGAGAAGCAAGAAAGTGAAAGTAGCCAACTGAATCAGAGCGTTGGGAGATCAAGATCAAGTAAGGTGATGTCTCTGATGTCTTTCTTTTTAATCTAGCTGAATAAAAAAAGTGGTGATACTGCCAAGAATGGGTTTAGTAGTTGGTGTGAGTAAAAGCTGAATTAGAAAGTCTGGTAAGAAGTAAGTGGAGTGGAGATAATTCCCCAGAAAAAGACTGGCGGACAAAAAGAAAACTCATTTCAATCACAGGGAAATATAGAATGAAGATGTTTTGGAAGTGGCATTTTAGATTAAGTGTCCCAGAGCATATTTAAGTGCTGTTAGGAAGAAATGCACACACAGCCAGAGGCTAACAATACAAGAAGAGGAAATTACTAGTGGAGCAAGATCATGGAGAATGAGTAGCAGCTCTAGATCAGATGTGGGAAAATAAATTTTTTTGAAGGCAGTACACTTCTTCTACTGGAACATGCAATAGATTAGCATGAGTGCAGATGCAGACATAGTTTATAGATTTAGTGGCACACGAGTGACAAAATTCCAGCCTCACAGGACCTATATTTTAAATGCGGTATGAAGTAAGATGATCTGAATATAGTGCATGTGTGATGTAAAGGGACGAGATAATAAGGAAAGGACAGGATACAGTGAATAAACTTTTCTAATTTTCATGGAACAAGAAGGTTGCTGTGACTCAAGACTTTTCATGATAAAATCAGGAAAGTCTCAGCAGATGGTAGAGGCTGTTCATTGTAAAGTCTGAGCAAGGTAGAGGGAATACATCCTGGACAGAGTAGGAGCAAAACTCACTAGTAAAAAGAGTAAATTTTGGTTGTGACAAATTTATAGCATAACAGTACATTGAGTAAGACTAAAATTAAGATTGTGCCTCAGGTAGAAACTTTCCAAACTTACTTGTTCATGGTACATTAAGTGTCACTAATTTTTTTTAATTGTAGCCCCAATTTTCTGGCCTTCTGTATATTTCACCAGACCAAAGATTTTATTAGGGCAGAGACTATGACTGACTTGTTCATTTAACACAGTAGAAACAAACATATAGTTTCAACTGAATTGACTTTAAATTGCAATAAATAACGCACGCTCCCATCAAATGCTCAGTAAGTGGAAGCTAAAAGTGTCTTTATTGTTATTACTATTTTTATAGTAGGGCACAGCTCCTAGTTTCTAGACATTTGCATTGCAAAAACATTTACTGAGTGAAAGTCTCAAGTTAGAGCTAGGATTTTGAATTATACCTGCCACTGCAAACCTATCAAGTATTTCTCGATTTTACTTTCACTACCTAAATGCTGATTTCTGGAATTCCAGGTTATGTTGTGTTCTTTAAATAGGTGACAAAAATCCAAGAAAGTAATTGTAAACCGTCACCGTAGAATGAGGTTTCGAAAGTAATTTAGCAGGGAACTATAAAGATGCCTTAAGGTAGTTAGGTCAGTTTTAAAAGTCTAGGTACTTGCATATTTTCAATTTCTTGACCACCAGGTGGTGGAACAGAGTCCCAATCCCAGCAACAGAGTTCTTTCAATAGGTTTGTTTTTCTCCGTCAGTGCCCACACAGGGTTTTGCATGTGAAGAAAATCCAGTAAAATTCTTGAAAACTTCGGCTTGGAAGGCCGAAACAAAAACAAAAGCTGGGGTAAAACTGGTAGGAGAGAGGTAGGGCGGAAATATAGTTCAAGACCTATGGAAGCTAAACTACATCTCCCAGGAAGCCATGGGCTGGGTTTCGCGTTACGCATTCATAGCGGCTCTTCCCAGCCTGTTCGCATCCACGCACTGTTCCCAGCAATAGAGAAAGCTTAGGGGCGCAAACTGGTGAAGCAGTTACGCCTAAACGACCACGGTATCTTGATGAAGGTGGTGCTTCCAATCTTTGCTGCCAGAGGACCAAGGAAACCTGTGGCTGCCCAGTTGTGTCTGTGAGCCACGTGACCATCCCAGGTCATGTGACCTGGGAGCTCCGCAGCAGAAGTCTGTTACCCTGACAACTGCTGGCCCGCACGGACCTTCGGGAAAGCGCGGGATTTAGAGGCACAGGTTGGTGAGGCGTAGACGCCCGCTTCTAAACCACCTTGGCCGAGGTTGTGCCTTAAGGACTTCCTTTGTGGGGTCAGGCCCCTCTTCCGCCTGGACTCTACTGCAAAGGCGCCTTCGTTTACCTGCCAGCCTCCAAATCCGCGCTTCCTGAAGCCAGGACGCCGCCAGGCTGAGGGCCTTTTGGTGGATCGCGCCTCTTACCAAGCTGTGGAACTCAAGATCTTTACCGCGACCACTCTAGCCTGATCCAGAATGCTGATAAAGGGAGAAAGTGTAGTTCTGCGAATTAGGGAAGGTACGGTCAGGGCCATTGGCCCGCTTCATCCCTCCCTTCCCTGCAAAAGAAAACGGGTTTATGGAGTCTCAGAGAGTTAAAATCTCAAAGTTGGGCTCTTTCTGGGGGAAAGCGGAGAGCTTTGCATTGCAAACCACCGAATTTTGCTTACGGTGTTCAGGGCATTCATTGTATTTGTTGACCTCCGTTTCCTTACACCCCACACACCCATAGTGCTAATTTGTGTACTCTAAAAGTAGTCTTTAAGTAGAAAGTCTCTTAAATCTTTTTGTCTTTATCTGGAAACATCCATATCTGGAAAATATGTTTTGCAAAACTTAACATGGAAAATAAAAGAGTCAGGAAGCACTAACTGGGCTTTACAAGAAAAAAAATGGTTCTTTCAGTTTGCCAATTTATGATTTTTTAAGATTCTCTTTAAAGACCCGGATTGTGTCTGGAAGGTATTACATAAGGTGCAAATAAATGTAAGTTTAAGAAATACTGGAGATTCCTCATTTTATCAACTGGAGTTAACAGATGACAGTTTGTAATTCTGGACCCCTAGTGGAAGTAAAGTTTTTGAGCTGCTTATTCAAATCAGTTCTCTATAGAATTAGGAATCTCTTGACCACCTTACTGCTAGTAATTGTGCATGCATAGTAAGTTATAATGAAGTTTCTGAAGTTTAAGTCTGGCTCTTTTCATGATGCGATTAATTTTCTCAGTAAATTTTTTCTTTTGTCGTTTAGTATTTCCATTGTTGTAAATACTTTAGAATGTTTGGGAAATGAAAATTACTGACAATGGCCCATTATTCTAAAGAAGAGCTCGATGAAGAATTTGAACAGTTTATGAAGGAGGTGAGTTTATGTCTTTAAAAAGCAGTATTTAAATTTGTCTCCAGATTCGTCTTTCAGTTCTCTTACCTTTAAGATACAATCATTCCATCACCAAACTGTCAACTCTGCCTCCAGAATATACTTCTCACCCCTCTAGTTCTCTTCCATTTCAAATGCTGCTCCACCTGTTAATTGAATACCGTCATCTCACCTGGCCTCCTGCAACTATTCCCAACCAGTGACCTTCCCCACACTCCACCCAGATGAGCTGTTCTTTTCATCTGATTCCCTTCATCCCCAGTGTAAAACCATGTCTTACTGTCATGTGTAGAGTAAAATCCAAACTGGTGTTACCTTATGAAGACCGCCATGATTTCGCTCTTATCACGCTTTCCTTTTATTTTTTTTTTTTTTTACAGTGATCTTTTTTCCCCCAGCCATGTCACACTATTTCACCTTAGGGTAGTGGTGGTGAACTTTTAAGAGCTTTCAGTCATAATTTAAACCAGCTGCACCAGCACATGTGCCTTAGGCTTGCCACCACTGTCCAGAGGCTGTGTGGTACCTGCCAGCAACAGTGTTGTTAACTAGTTATTTACCTGGCTGATGAAGATTTTACTTTAAATGTTAGTACCTCAAAGAAGCTTTTTCTGGTGACCTGGTAAAAACTAACCCAGTCACTTTTTACTCTATCATGTACTTAATTCTTTTCATACCACTTAGCACCATTCATTATTTTTCTTCTGTGGGTCTGTTTTCTACTTTATAAGAATACATGGTCTGTGACATTATAGCTAATCTCATTGTCAAGTATGCAGGACCTAAAAGATGCTTAGTAAGTATCTGTTGAATGAGTAAAGGGCTATGCCACATGCTGTGTATTTTCATGAATTGAGTGGCCTTATAGAGCATTCAGGGAAGTGCTTATTCTTAGTGGTTAATCAGCTTTTTAAAATTAGCTTTAATGAGATATCATTGACTCATTTAAAATGTGTAGTTTAGGTGGTTTTATACATTTAAACCAATGCCACTGCAACTTGTTTTAGAATATTTTTGTCACCCCAGAAAGAAACCTTGTATCTATAACAGTTAGACCAAATTTCTCCTGTTCCTCAGCCTCAGACAGTATTCATCTCTATAAAGATTTGCCTATTGTGAACATTTCATAGAAATGAGTTACATCATATATGCTCTTCAGAGTCTGGCTTATATTATTTAACATAATGTTTTCAGGATTCATCCTTGTTGTAGCATGTATTAGTACCTCATTCCTTTTTCTGACTGAATGATGTTCCATTGTATGGCTATGCCACATTTTGTTTATCACTTATCAGTTGGTGAACATTGGGGATCTTTCTACTTTTTGGCAGTTTTGAATAATTGTCTGAATAATCATAACATTATTCAAAAGTGGATGTATGTTTTAATTTCTCATATAATTTCTGGGTTATATGGTAACTCTGTGTTTAGCTTTTGAGGAACTGCCCGGCTATTTTCTACAGTGATTGTGCTATTTATATTCCCACCAGCCATGTATTATTTTATTAATGTTCTAATTTCCCATATCTTTGTTAACACTATTACTGAGGACAAGTTGGTTTTTTTGATTTTGTTTTTGTTTTTGTTTTTTTTATGGAGGGTACTGGGAATCAAACTCAGGACTTGGCGCTTGCCAGGCAGGTTCTGTGCTGCTGAGCTATATCCCTGGCCCCATGGTTTGTTTTATAATGACAGTAATTTAGAAAGCAATGTAAAAGGTTTTCAAAGCCAGAACACATAATGTATTTAAAAATAATCTATCTGTAGTCCTGCAAGATTAGTGGTCCTCTGCCTACGTTATGGATTAATCGGAAAAATTGGGGGAGGAGAGAGAAGGGGAATATTTCAAAGTAATATGATGTTTAGAGTTTAAGTGGAAAATGATGCAACTAGCCAACAAGTTGAAATGAAATGGTTTTCTTCCCTCCTCTCTTCTTATTTGCCAGTGAAGATGATGAGGTCTTTTCGAACATTTTAACTGACATTTTTGCAAGTTACCGAGATAACTTTTTTATTTGGCAGGTAGGAATCTGTGGTCATTTTGGAAATTATTAATGTCATAGTTTGAGGGCATGGAATAGCAGAAAAGATAAGCTTTAGTCTAAATTTATTTAAATGCACATCCTGACACAGATTAGGCATATGTAAATGTGTATTTTGAGTCTGGAAAAAAGTGTGCAGAATGAGGATGAAGAGGGATCAGGAACATAGTCTCCTACTGAGGAAATGAGCAAAACAGCCCGAAGCTATTAAAACAGATGGGTGGGAATGGCCACAGAGCTGAGAATTCACTCAGTGGACATAATACAGGTGAAGCCCAAGAGAGTTTCAAGAAGTAAGTTTGTCACCAGAATGAAATTCCATGATGAGACTTTGAAAAATGACTGACAGTCGGCCTTTATTTACAGTGTTTAGGAGGCCTTACATTCCTGGAGTAAAGCCAATTTCGTGGAACTCCTAAAGGGTTGAGCAGTTTATTCAAGAATTGGTTATAAAGGAAAGTGATGGTATAAAAGGGACACAGGAATAAGAAACTTACCCTATTTTGTTTTATTTTCAAAGTAGAGTAGATTTGAGTATCATTCTTTTATTCCAGAGACTTCCCCACTGCTATGCACAGTGCTGGACTTGTAGCACTGAGCAGCTTTGTGATTTGAGGGAAGAGGGCAGAGTAGGGAGCAAAGGGAGTGAAGGCACAGAAATGAAATGGGATAACCAAGGAATAACCTGGAGAAGAGAAGTGACTTCTCTGCAGATGCTGTTGAGAATGGAGGAAAGAATTGTCCCTCAAGTAAATGCAGTGGTAGAGTGAGAAGTGGGGTAGAGCCTTACTAAGATCTTCATTTCCTCAGTGCAGGTGGAAGCCACCTTAATAAGAGAGGAAAATACTGAGATAAGAGTTAGGAGAGTTAGAAGTGTAAAATTTTGAACAGATGGATAGAGAAATACAAGTTTATTATAGTTTATTAATGTTTGTGACAAAATGCAAATTTCTGTAGTCAACATCATTATCCTCTGCGCCCACTGAAACTCAGTTCTTCCTTGTCTTGGAATTCTGTGTCCTTCTGGAGTGAGTCTAAGTAATTTTGCTTAGCCTCCTCTTTATCTTAGACCCTAGACTACATATAAATAGGATTGTATCCTTCCTTTTCTTAAACAAGTACCTTGATCAAGTTTTTCTGTTTGTTCTAGTTTATTCTTTCAATTCTGGGTGTGAAATCAGCGTTCAAAGATACATGCTTAATGTTTGAGCTATTTGACCACATATGCTTATTATCCATTATTTCTGAAAATATGTATAACTGAATATTGAAAGAACTAATGGTCTTATTTGTGCTAAATCTGGAATTCCTTACAGTATAACTTACTTAGCAGTTTGTGTCTGATTTAGCTTTCAGACGATTCTTTTGACAAGTCAAACAAAACACCTAGACAACCTAAAGAAGAAGAGAAGAAGAAAGATGCGGTACCTTGGTGGTTAACTGAAGATGATTTTGAAGATGGTGGTAAATATTGTTGATGTTTAGTTTTAAATTACTTGACCACAAGAGGTCAGTCAAGTCTTATAGTTTTGGTTTTGATTCTATTTTTATATATATGTATCTAATAATGTAGATTCTTGAGGTTTGATTTGATTTTCATATTACAGCACTTCACTTTGTCTGCTGTGTAATTGAGAAGATGTCTTTACATCAAATTATTTTACATTGAGATTTAGACTTGTTCATATTAAGGTAATAAATAATCCAGATATATATCCAGATAAATATACCATATATATATATATATATATATATATATATATATATATATATTATGATATATTTGGTATATTTAAATGGTAAATTAAATATGGTATGGTAAATTAAATATGGTATATTTATGGTTTAAATATGGTATATTTAATGGTAAATTGATAATTGCTTCAGTAAAATTCTGGCAGTATGTTAACAGAGACCCATGGGCATGGTTTTTAAAAATCTGTTGATTTTGGTATTACATTAATGCCATTAAAAATAGATTATTGTCTGCATGGCAGAAAAAAAAAGAAAAAGAACTCACTATTGATCCTGTCTGGCACATATATATCTTCTCTGGAATATTCCCAGTTACATCTTTACAAATGCAAAGTTACTTTGAGTGGTTTCTTACACTTGCCTTTAGTAAGTGTGCATTCTGTGACTGCTGTACTATGACTTATGGTAAGTGTATATCATATAAGGTACCATAGAGGGTGTATTTATTATAACACTGCTGTATCTGTAAAGAACCCAGACTACTTTTATTTAACTATTTTTCTAGTGTGTGTGGATCACTGTTAAATGCCATTTTGTTAACTGATAGAACTTTTGCATCTCTTCTCCAGGGGAAATTTTACCTGTGGCCTGTTTTTGCCATAAATTTAAGTCTGAAGCTGGGTGTGGTGGCACATGCCTATAATCCTAGCACTCTGGGAGGCTGAAAAAGGAGGACCATAAGCCCAGTGTGACCAACTTAGTGATTTTGTGAGACTCCATCTCAAAATAAAATTTAAAAGTGGGGGATGGAGGAGTGTTCTGAGGGTGTGGCCCAGTGTGAAGGCCCTGGGTTCAACCCCTAGTACTGCCGGAAGAAAAAGAGAGTGAGTCTCAATTTCTTAATGTGACAGTTGGGACTCCATATAGTCTTAACTGGAACCTTCCCTTTCTACCCCATGTGCTGCATCTATGCTCAGTTACTCCGTATATCCCGTAAACACCTTTGCTCTCATTCTCTGTGTCTTTGTCGTGCTTTCCTGCCATTATAGTGCATTTCTTCCCGCCTCAGCCTCCCAGGGTGTTGGGATTATAGGCATCCACCACAGAGGTGCAACTGGCAGGTAGCAAAGGGCTGCCTGTGCTATTAAAGAACTTTTGATATTGTGTAACCTGAAGTGTTTTTTTGCTCTTGAAATTGAGAACAGAACTTAGCACTGGCTCAGGAGGTGGGCGTGGCATGATCATTTACTTCTAGCTGTAGGCTTATTTTCTGCCCCATGCACCCTCTCTCACTAGGTCCAGCATGACTCATCTTTCTGCATCCTCAGCTATGACCTGCCTCTCCCACTGTTAAACCCCTGTGCTTACTATTTCCCCTGCCTGTGGTTATTTCTCTTTCCCAGTTTACATAGTTACCTTTTACTATTTTTTCATTTTAGCAGAAGTGTTACTTCCTTACAGAAATATTCTTGAGTTTTCCAGTCTTGAGAAAGCCCCATCCCCATTAATACAGCTTCCCTTCAAAGTTCTAGGGTTGGGCCAGGGACATAGCTCAGTGACATGGTGCCTGCCTGGCAAGTGTGAGGTCTTGAATTCAATTCCCAGGTCAAAAAAAAAAAAAAAGGTCCTGGCTTATAATTCATATTTAATTCTCCTCTGCAGACCCTAATGCTTCCTTATAACCTCCAGCATTTACTGCTTTCTTTCTTTCATCGTCTGTTAGACTTTAAAAAAGGATAGTTTGTTCTTCATTGCTTCTTCTAGGCCTTTCTCCCTCCAGTCTCCTTACAAAGCATATCATCAGAACCTTTGCTGCTTCTTATTGTTGTAGTTGTCTACTGATGTCCAAGTTATTCCTTATTCTTCAAAGACACCAGCTCCTGTTTTGCTATTCAGTCCTGTTGTCTAATTCTGGTTGGCTTTATTAAGCACATAGTTAATCCCTCCAGTACCCTGACTTTTGAGTTCCTTAAACTTCTTTACACCAAACATCTGATCATCCCTAGTGTTCCCCATCTGGTCCCTCTAAAAGCTTTTCATGTCACTAATCATGAAATCTAATGACCAGCAAGTTGTAACCCTAACCCTATACTGTGACTTCTACCCTAACCCTATACTGTGACTTCTCTGAGCTCTCAGTTTTCCCTTGCTCACGCCACTTTAATTCCTGGCCTTCTGATGTAGAAGCTTTCTACATGTTTCCTTTCATTTCAACACTCTTCCTCTGAGTATTGCCATGGATTGGACCCTTGTCTCTAGGAGTAAGGCAGTGTCCTTACTCCTGCATGCCCTGTCCCTCTTGTTTTGATTTTTGTCCTTTGTACTTGCCATTTTTTAATGTGGTATTTGATTGTAATGTACTTCTTTTACTTTTGCCTGTCTCCAGCTACATGAATGTAAGCTTCATAAGGGCAGGGTTTTTTCCTACTGTATACACTGATAAATCCCCAGCATTTAAAACAGTATCTGGCAAGTAGCAGGCACCAGTAAATATTTGTTGTTCATAGTCTACCTCTTCAAACTCTAAGTTTCATAATGGAAAGGATCATCCCTGTATGGCTGGCACTCATGCTATCTAGGGACACAATTTATCAAATCTGAATAGAATAGATAATACTTAAAACCCATGTAAATATAAATTACACGTTTTGACCAGGATTCATGTAACATTTTTAAAACTTTATTTAAAAAGTTTTTTAACCTATTCAGAAAAAAGTGGAATATACCCATTGCCTTCCTACAATAATGCTTAGTAACTTGTGGCCAGTCATGTTTCATGTGTATCCTCTCTCCACCCCATTGATTATATTCGAACAAATCTTACCATATGACTTTTTGCTACAAATACTTCAAAGTAGCTCTTAAAATAAGGTCTCTATTTAAAAAATATTATACAAGAAATAGTGATCATAAGTTTTTAATGTCATCTGATGCCTAATCAATCATAAAACACTTAATGCTTTTAATACAGATTAGCTGTTGAGAAAATTTCACGTTCCAGACTGCTGTGAGAGATTGTGATAACTTCCCCTTCCGCGACAACAGACACCCTTGCCATGCTAAGAATCTTTCTGGTAGTAAGCCACTGTTCTTAATGTTGTAAAATAAATGACTTTAGAAGTCTTTTTAAAATATTTACATCTTCTGCCTGGCAAGCGCGAGGTCATGAGTTCGATCCTCAGTACCAAAAAAAAAAAAAATATTTACATCTTGTTAAAGTGATATTACACTGACAAAAGATCTTGTCCAGCCCCTATACTTTTCCTTACTTACACTGCTTTACCTTTCATGTTGTTTGGCTGCTTCATGCTATTGTTTCTTTAAAAAAGTTACACAAGTCAACAAAAATTTTGTAACTAAAGAAAACAAGAGAGACTAAGGTAGAAAAAAAAGTGTGGCAAACTGAATTAAATATTTGTACTTCAAAATAATTTTTTAACATCTTGTGTAAACTTTTGAAATATTCTATTTATAAAAGATATACTACAATCAAGTGGAATTATTGTTTTTCTTTGTGAATTCTATGTACGATGGATTTTTATTTAATAGATTTATTTTTTAGCTACTGTGCACAACTTAACATAATAGTATTATCCTGTTGGCATATCGATCAAAATGGTTCTCTGAGCATAAATACCCAACCATGTTAAATCCTATTCTTAGGACTACTTGGAACAAACGTAAGCTATTTGAAGACAAAGAAAACTTCTCACCCAGCAATGGAAATAGAAGAGGAGTCTGCTGAAAAATCTCAGCTTCTTAAGAGCAGTGGAACATCTATCTTAAGTGCTGACAGCTTGGAGACAAATGGTAAGAATGTGAAGAATATGAGTTGATAAACTATTAATACACTTACATTCATAATTTTACAAAAATTAACTCATGACTGTCTCAGAGACTCTTTTACTGAACCATATAGACAGATTTAGTATCTTCTCAGATGTTTAGAATTACAGGTCTGGAGAATCCTTAGATTCTATAATACTGATTTTGATTACAAAGTTACTTGATAGATGAGAGATTGGGTAAACTATTTATAAAAGTCTTCATTTTGCTGTGTAATGTTAATAAATGTATCACTTAAACTTTATCAAAATTCTGTGTATTAATTAAGTATATTTATGCTTTCTGTTTAGAACTCATAGTTTGTGAACTCAGTCATAGTGTTCTTGGATTGGGATTGGACACATTAGAAGAACAAGAAGAGAAAGAGCAGTTTTTTGCCAGGCTTGAGAAAGGCTTGACATCGTCCATTGATTATTCAAGATTAAATAAGGAATTGGATTCCAATGACTCTACACATTTTAAAGGTGTAAGCAGGTAAAGGAAATACACGTTATTAACTGACTTTTGTATTTTTCCTGTATTTTTGGAAGGCTGACATATGCAGTGACTCATAGAAAAACCTAACAGTCAAAATTAACTCTATTTTTTGTTGTGGTCAGAGTTTTTCTTATGTATGAACAGAGTATCCTGATTTGTAGTGTGAAAGCCCATTGTACCTATAAATACCTGAAATTTCATACTTAAGATACTGTTGAAACTGTTAGTGAAGTCCTTACTAGGAAAGAAATTAAGTGCTTTTCCACAAATAAAGTAAAATGGGGGGGTCCAGATTACTATTATAAACTCAGGAAAAGATAGGAAAAAAATACAAGTCAGTCAGTACTAGGGGGTCTGACCTCTATGTATGGTTGACTCGTGGTTATCAGGGCACTTCATAAATCCTGGAAATCTTCCTAGTTGACTAAGCTGTTCCTCTCTCAAGAATAGCAGACCATTGCCATTCTCAAGACCTTTGTGATACTCAGATCTTTAATGTCCTCACATTAGTCAACTGTGTAACTGTTTTGTTATAAATGGAAAGCAGATTATGATTTTATTTTAGATTTGCAGAATACAGAAGTGTAATTGAGAGTGAGAAGCTTAACTGCTGGTTATTAGAGTGCCCAGTGCCAGCGTGATTAATTTCTTACATGATAAAGCAGTACATTTACTACCATGAAAGGTTTAGGATCTGAAACTGATAACCCTGCTTACAAACTAGCAAATTAACCTTCCTATTTTGTGGATATTGACAATAAACATGAAAGTCCTCAGACAGAAGCAGAGGGTCTTATTTCTCACCACAAAAGTGATAACCCAGTGTCATGTTTATCTGAACTGGTTCCTGTGCCTTGTAAGTTTTACGAGGGCAGACAACGGATCCACAGTATATGCACTTGCAGTGGATTGTGTTAAAGGAGAGAAACACTGAGCTTAGGGAATCTATTACTGCTTTTATAGTAAATGGAAGTAAGCTTTCTTTTGTGGTGGAAACATTACTCACAGCTCAAGATTGATTACTACAAACATACATTGAGAAAGACTTAGGTAAACAATGGTCAGGACTTTGCATTGTTGAGGTGCCCAGAAAGAACATGAAGGGGCACTCATTGCCTATAACCCTTGCCTCTTGTCAACAGTGACAGTGCACATTAAGCATTTATCGACTTTTTGGCTTCAATATGGGTCTTCCTTAACTTTGAATTTTCCATAACTTTTTCTTATTAATAACATTCTTAAGTATTTGTATTTTTTGCTCCAGAATAGGCTAGTCAGGGTGTGGCGTGGCATGGCATTGAGTATATAGTATTAGCAGTTTGCAGCTATTATCGTTGTCATTTTCTTGTAGTTTATCAGATATGTTAATGATTTCACTGAAGACAGAGTTAATTGATTGGGATAGGTAAAACTGACTCCTTAGTTTGAAAGGACTACTTAGTAAGTGAACTAAAATGTCCTGTATAATCAAAACATACTGAAGTTCATTTGTCCCTTGCTTTCAAGTCTCGATTTAAAACTCCTGTTTGCTTCTGTTTCAAGATTAAATTGGATATTAACATGTAAGATTAATAGTTTTTCCTTGGTCTTTATATAGACTTCACTGGATCTCATAACTTGAGGTCAGTTCTTAATCTTTAGTAAAGAAAGGATTTCTAGATTATAAATAACGTTTATACATACAGATGCAAACATTTATATATTAAATTGCCCATACTTGTACATAAATTTAAGAAAAGTTGGATTTTTTTATTGTTTGCATAACTACTAGATTTTGAGGATCCTTTATTTTCAAAACGTTTTTCTTATAGTATGCAAGCTTTTTGGTTTTGATGAAACAAGAATACTTGAGACATAGTTTATGTTAATTAAATATTTTTCCAGTTTTGAAGCTAACATAGGACTAACCGAAGATGAACATGAGAATGAATCAAAACATGAACAACTGTCAGGTAATTTCATTGGTCTTTGATTTTATAATGTTTGAGAACGAGCTTTGAACAGTTAGAGTTGCCTGTGTTAGAATCTGAGCTGCTAATTAAGTATCCAGAGTGAATTACTATCTCATTTGTTGGGAGCAGGCAGTGGATCAGTTGGAAAGATAGGCGAAAGGTTTTTTTGTGCCAATGGTGGAAAACTGAAGCTCAGAGAAAAACCTGCAGAGAGCATGGCAGTATACATATACACCTTTTTTTGTATTTTGACCTTGAGTGCATGTGCACTATTTATACTTAAAATACTTTTCTTGTGAGGTACATACTCACAAGCTAACTGGGTTTTGCTTTTTTATTTAGTATGTCTACCTCTGACTTTTAATTTTCTACCCTTTACAAAAATATATTTTTGATATGGATTGTTAGTGCTTTGACATTGTTTTCTATCTTTCTATCACTTTTGTTGCTTTTGTCTTGCATTCTATTGAATCACATTCCATCTTTTTTGTATTTGTACATGTTTTAGTACATAATGTTTATGATCTTTGTGAGGAATTTTGGTGTATGTACATTTTACAGCTTTTTAAAATTTTATTAGTACTTTCTGGCAGTACATGAACTGTACTTTCATCTTGGGGGTAGTTGCATGTAATGTAACGTAATTAACTTAATTCTTTTTTTAGCCCTTTCTTTCTCCCTTTCTTCTCTCCATCTTTAACTCCCCTTTTCCTATTTTCATACTTATTGTTATTACTGAATTCATTTTTATGACACATAGTATTTACATTAATTGCAGGTATTCAGGACATGTCATGTAATTGACACATCTTAAATTATTTGACTTCCTCTTCTCACCCTCTTCTCATTCTCCTGGATCCATCTCCACTTGCAAAAGATCTATCTCCTTGTTTCCTTTATAAATCCTTTCTTTTGCTTTTTATCTGTATTTTGCCTTGCTCAAATGAGAAATACCATACAATATTTAAGCTCTTCTGTGTTTTATTTCTCTTAACATTGTATTTTCCAATTGTATCTACTTTACTATAAATGTCTAGAATTTGTCCTCTGTAGCTAAGTACTATTATGTATACTAATACCACCTTTTTTTATCCATTCATCTGTTAATGGGCATACAAGTCATTTCCAGGATTTAGCTATTATGAATTGTGCTACTGTGAACATTGGTATTTGTATATCACCATAGTGTGATATGTCCAGCTCTTTTGGGAAGCTATTTAAAAGGGAATAGCTGGGTCAAGTGGAATTTCTAGTGTTAGTTTTTGACAATTCTCTATTTTATTTTTAGTTTAGTTCATGGTGAGAGATACGAGTCCAGCTTTAGTCTTCCGTAAATAGCCAATTTTCCCAGCACCACTTGCTGAGCAGACTGTCCTCCAACTTATGATTTTGGCCCCTTTGTCAGGGATCAAATAGTCAGATATATCTAGGGATGTTCTTGTATCTTCTATTCTGTTTGATTGACCCACAAGTCTGTTGTAGTGCCTAAAGCTACCGTTTTTATTGTTGCTTTGGAGTTAGGTATTGCAAAGTCTCCTGCTTTGCATGTTACCCAGGATTACTTTTGCTTTCTGAGTCTTTTCTGGTTCCTATGGATTTTAGGATGGTTTTCTCTGGTTCTGTGAAGAATGCTGTTGGATTTGCTCTGAATCTATGTATCAGTTTTGTGAGTAGGGCCATTTTGCAAATACTGGTTCTACCTATCCAGGGACCATCCTTTTATTTTCCATTATCCTCTTAGATCCCTTTTTTCCAGAATACTGTAGTTTTCTTTATAGATGGCTTTCACTTCCTTGGTTAGTTTAATTCCTAGGTGTTTCTATTGATGTTACTATAAATGATATTTTCCTAATTTCTTTCTCATTGAACCACTATTGATTTTGTATCATGCTAAATTGCTGAATATGGTTATTTTGAGCTTTTTGGTAGAATTCTTTGGTATACTTCTATGTAAATATAGTATCATCTGCAATAATAATTTTACTTGTTTCTTTCATGTATGTGTCCCCTTTATTTCTTTCTCTTGCTTGATTGCTCTGGCTAATGTGTCTAGTACTATACTGAACAAAAGTACACATAGTGGGCATCCTTGTCTTGTTTTTGATTTTAGATTTCAGTGTTTTACCATTTAGTATGATACTGGCTGTTGGTTTATTAATGGGCTTTTACTAGATTCAAGTAAGGTCTTTATCTACTTTTTTCAAAGTTTTTATCATGAAGGAATGTTGGATTTTGTCAGAAGCTTTTTTTGCAGCTTGATATGATCATGTAGTTTTTGTCCTTTGTTTATGTGATGTGTTGCACTTATTGATTTGTATGTATTGGACCATCTTTGCATCTCTGGGATGACATCTATTTGGTTGTGATGTAACTACTATTTGGTTATCATGAAACCTACTTGTCATGATCCTTTTGATGATGTGTTTCATTTTATTTTCTAGTGTCTTATTGAGAGTTTTCTGTCTGTGTTCATTAAGGAGATTGCCCTATCGTTTTCTTTTTTTATTGCATCTTTGTCTGGTTTGGGGATCAGGGATGCTAGCTTCCAGAAATGAGTTTGGAACCACTCCTTCCAATTTCATTTAAGAGTTTGAAGAGTACTGGTGATGTATCATTCTTAAAGCTTTTGGTGAATTCTGCAGTGAATTTATCAGGTTCTGGGATGTTTTTAGGAGTTTTTTTTTGTTTTTTTTTTTTAATTGTCTTAATTTCATTGCTTATTACTGAGTTGTTCAGTATTTTTTTTTTTTTTTTTTTTTTTTTTTTTTTTTTTTTTTTTTTTTTTTTTTTTTTTTTTTTTTTTTTTTTTTTTTTTTTTTTTTTTTTTTTTTTTGGTATTCTTGGTTTTGTTTTGGTAACTTGTTCAAGACTAGGAATCTGTTTCCTCAAGGTTTTCCAATTTGTTTAGCATACAAAATTTCATAATAGTTACTGTCTTCTGGGTTTCACTGTGTCTGTTGTAATTTCGCCCTTTTCACTTCTATTGCATCAGTAAGTGTGACTAAGGCTTTTTCTGTTTTTCTTTCAGAGAACCAGCTTTTCAAGTTGTTGACTCTCTGTAATGTGTTTTTAGTCTAAATTTCTTTAATTTCCATTCTGATCTTTATGATTTCCCTTCTTAATTTTAGTTTAAGCTCGGATTATTATTTCTTAACTGTCTTGAGGTTCCTTGGTGGGTTATTTATTTGGCTGTCTCTGTTTTGCTAATATAAGCTGTGATTGCAGTGAACTTCCATTTTAGAACTGCTTTCTTTGTGCCCCATAGTTTCTGGTATGTTGTGCTGGCATTGTCATTTACTTCCAGAAATAGTTCAATTTCTTCCTTGATTTCTTCTGTGATCTGCTGATTATTCAGGAATGTATTATTGAGTTGTCAAGTGCTTCTAAATTTTCTGTAAATTTTTTTCCTGTGATTGATTTGTATTCTCATTTCACAGTGGTCTCATAGAAATATTTGGTGGTTCAGATTCTTTCATATTTATTAAAGCAGCCTTTGTGAGTGTCTTAGTTACATTTCTCATTGCAGAGACAAAATAACCTAACACCCAAAGTTAAAGGAGGAAAGGTTTGACTTGCAGTTTGTAGCAGTGTCAGTCAGTTTGGCTAGCTGCCAAGGCAAAGGGGCATCGCAGAGGAGTAGTCGACCAGTCGACCGCAAGCAAGTAGGTGAAGACAGCAAGTCCAAGTGCTCTTAGCAGCTTCTTTCCGCCCCTTTTATATTCTGTCTAGGTTACCAGGATTTGGGCAAATGCCAAAACGGTCAGTGGACTGATTTAGTAATTACACACCCTTAATCCCAGCACCCTTAGTGGTAGCATTGCATCATGAGTCAATCACACACTCTGGATCCAGCCACCTCTAAAAAAACCCAAACTATGACCACGTGAGGCTTTGGGAGGACGTCAAAACACAAGTAGGATGGGTAGTATGTGATCTACCTTAGAGAAGGTTTCATGCACTGTAAAGAATATAAACTCTGTTGTAGTAGGATAGAACATTATCGATATCTAGTAAGTCTATATTTTCAAGGGTATGGTTGAGCTCTTTCTTAGTTGATTTGTTTAGTTGATTTGCTTCTTTGTGAGAGTACAGTGTTAAGATCTCCCACTATGATTGTGTTTTTATTTGTTCTTTTAGGCCCAGTGTATTTGTTTTATGTAGATAGCTGCTGGCTTTTACACTATTTGGTACATACTTATTTACCAGTGTTAGCTCTTGTTGGATTATTCTTTTAATGAGTGTGTGCTGACCTTGTTTAACTCTTAGCAGATTTAGTTTCAAGTTTACTTGGTCTGAGATTAGAATTACTGCCTCTGCTTGTTTTTAGGGTTCTGGTGCACGAAATGTTTCTTTCCATCCTTTTATTTTTAGTCTATGAACATATTTTTGGTTAGATGAGTTTCTTGAATGTAACAGATAGTTGAATTATATTTTCTGATCAATTCTACCAATCTGTGTCTTTTAATTGGAGAGTTAAGGCCAATAACATTGAGTTATTACTGAGAAAGTATAGGATATTTAGAGTTTTGAAAGGTTTTTTTTTTTTTTTAAGTTGAACACTGATTCCATTCTATTGTCTGGTGACCACATTTCTAATGAGAAGTCACTGGTAATTACTGTTACTTAGTATATACAATCATCATTGTTTTTTTTTTGTTTGTTTGGTTGGTTGGTTGGTTGGTTTTTTTGCACCAGGGATCAAACTCATGACTTCGCACTTGCCAGGCAGATGCTTATGCTGCTCCCCTGCCCAGTCATCATTGTTTGTGAGGGACTGGTTTCAGTGTCCCCTAAGAAGTACTCAAATCTTCAGATATATATAAGTCCTTACTATTTGTGTATAAACTATATATATCCTTCCATACACTATATCTCTAATTTACTTATATAATACCAAATATAGTGAAATAATTCTTATGCTGCATTGTTTAGGGAATCATGAGAAGAAAGTCAGTGTGTGTCCAGTACAATTTTTTCCCAAATATTTGTGTTTTACTATTGGTTAAATTTACACATTTAGAACTTGCAGATATAGACACTGTTACAAGTACTGGTTTTTGGGGTTTTTTTTACTATTTTTAAAATTTTATCTTTTGATAGTTTGATGTATGTTTGTGTGCCTTTTTTGTATTTGTCCTGTTTTAAGTTGATCAGTCATCCTTGGGTTTATAGGTTTTATCAAAATAAAAACTAGTTGAACCATTAAATCTTCCAACATCATTTCTGTTTCTTGCCCCAACCCTGCTTCTTGCCCAAGTGTGTTAGGAAACTTAATTTGCTTCTGAAATCACTAAGACTCTGTTACATCTTTTAATACATTCACGATGGGGCAGTAATTCATTTGTCTTGCTGCCAGGCAGTGGTACACTAGTAACTGTCACATGCATGACTGTACCATTTGTATGACCACCCAATAGGACAGTCATCCATGTACTGCTGATGGTTTAGTCTGGCAGGAACCTGTTAACACTTTCATTTTTTTCTATGTTTCAGTTTCTGTTGCTGTGCCTTCAAACTCATTGATCGTTAATGTTTATACCACTCATTCTGTTTTTCTCTTTGACTAGAAATTCCTTTTAGATTTTTCAAAAGAATCTTTTTACTGTCTTTTCTAATTTTTTGTTACATTCATAAGTACTTAATATTAAGTATACTCTGTAGATTACAATATTTAATTCAGTGTCTCTTTATATTACCTGCTTTTATTTCTACTTAGGGATAATTTTCTTTGTTTCGTTCATTGGCTATTGTGCCTGATAGTTGAGCATTCTGAATTTTACTTTCTTTTAAAATTGTTGAACTTTGTTATCATAGATAGTTGATCCTGTCTCCTTGATCCTTTTGAGGCTTTTCTTCTATTTGGTAAATGTCTGGAATAGCCACTATAGGTAACATGTAACCCTCCTCCTAAGGCTCATCCTTCCTAAGTTTCCTACTGAATGCTTCTGGTGATCATTGAAGACCTGCTGCTCAAGCAGATTAGAGCTTGAAAGTCTTCATGCCCTGTGTGAACTCTGGAAATTGTCTATCCTACAGCTTCCCCATTGTTCTTGGCTCAACTAAGGGAATTAGCATTTCCTGAAGTTTTACTTAGTAGTAAACCACCCTATGCAGATTTGTTTCATATATATTTTTATTGACTACTATCCTAGAACTTGTCATTACCTCATTCTTTCTAAACTCTTATCTCCTCTTTCTAAACTCAGTAAGGCTGTCCTCCCCCTGCTTCCCAAGACTGCAGAATGGACATCAGTTGTCCAATGTCTAAAAAGTTTTTTTCATATATTTTGTCAACCTTACTGTTTTCAGAAGTTAAATACAGTTCCCTTAACTCTTACATAACAGAAAAAAGTTCTCTAGATTACATTATACTTAGTCTACAGCCAACAAAGGATGAAAAATATATCCAAAACAGATCTTTCAGAGCTTTTACATTGAATATGGTTTACTTTTCTCTATATTTGAAGAATGTTTTGCTTATACAGATAATATTTTAAAATTACAAGAATAGAGAATATCTTGAGTTATGTAATTTCTTCTTGCCAAGAAGGTCAGAACGCTACAAGTTCACATCACTTTTTGAAACAGTGTGGTGGAACCTGGCTCTTAACTTACTATTATTAAGTACACTTGTTAGTGCATGTCAACTGTTTTAAACACTTTTAATTCTTAATCTCAGCAGTCATTTGAGATAATAGTGTTATCATCCCTACTTTACAGATGGAAAGAGCAAGTCCAAGAGAGTTTGTGACCTCTCAGTTCATTAGTTGAAAGTAGTAGAACAGCAAACTGAATCCAGGCCCTCTGGCTCCAGACCATACTGTTAAACACTACGCTACACTAGCTGAGCTGTCACACTGCTTGTATCCAGCCACACATGTACTATAACCCTTTCCATCAGTTCCAAAATCTCCACTAACTATTTGGGGTCAGTGTCATACTCTCCTATATCTCCTCTCTCCTTATTCATCTTTCTTTCCTTAAGTCTAATCTTTGACATTACTTAAAATTCAGTGATTCTCCACCTAGATTATGAAAAATTTTAATCATTTTATATTGGACCTATCACCTAGAAGTATGTCTAATACAAAGTAGCATTAGTAGGATTAGGTCATTACAGTTTTGCAAATTTTATTATATCCTCTGATATTTAGAAAATTCCAAATAAGTGGTCTTCTCATGTAGGGGAAAAAAAGTGAATCATAAAACATACATACTGTTGTATTTAACCAGGTAACTTACTTTGTCTACCTGCATTACAACACCCATGCTGCTCTAAACTCGCTTTTTATAAGTTAAAGTAGAGATGTCTCTATAGCCAGGTCTTACTGGTATCATCCTTATTGTAACTTGTACACCTTCTGCAATTCATTTACAGACTTCCAATATTAATTAATTATATCCACGTTGTCCCTGCAATGTGGAAAAAAAAAAAAGGAGTAAAAGGCATTTCCAAAGCAAATATTTTAGTTTTCATGCATTCTGTTTCTCATTGTGGTATAATTTGTGAAGAAACCAGTAAGATTATTTGTTTCTAAATGATCAGTATCACCCTGAAAAGACTGTTCCCCTTCTTCAGCCCACAGATCTCTTCCAGTCCTTTGATGTAAAAACTATAAACAGCTTTAAAATTGATAAAGAGATAAGTGGCAAAAAAACCTGTCTCATCTTCCTCATAAGTAGACTGATGCAATCATTTCACTTGGAAATAGCTTTTCTTTCTGCTACATAACCACTGAGATACATTTAGAGATCTCAGCCAAAAATTCCAGAATTTGGGAAACAGCAAAGGTTACACGGCACCAGTATTTACCTGCCGGATCACAGATAGAACTTTGAAAAATACCACCGAGGCTTACAGCAGAGATACCTGAAGAGAACAAAATAATCAACTTAAAATAAGAAAATCTAGCACTGCTTTGTCTAAGTAAGCAATTGGAGAGTAATGTCTTTGAAAAAAATTTTAAAGTTTTACTTAAAAGGTAATATAAAATCTGTTGGACAGTTCTAGAAACTTTTAGTTGGGTCCTAATATAAAGAATTAAAAGTATAAAACTTGTAGAACTATTTAAAATTATAAAAAATGAAATAATGTCAAGATAGTCTTATAAATTGGACATTCATTAAATTTCCATAAAAATATGGTATCTGAAAGTCTAAAGATTCCCTTATGTCAATATCTCAATAAATTATTCTCATGCTGACTTACACCTTTCGAAATTAGTATTTTCTTGGAATTAGAGATTTTTCAACAGTGTGATTCTTGTACTTTTTAAAATTATTTCCTTCAGAAAATTACAGTGATGACTTTGAAGATGCAGAGGATGTTGCCGCCTGTTTAACTACTAAAGGTGAAGAAACTCATTCCAAAGAAAATCCCAAATCAGAAGAAGTAAATAAACCCAAACCGGTATGCATCAATTTTATGTTTGACTGTTTCACAGCTTCTTTCATTAACTTTAGTGTTTGCATAAGAGCATGAAATACAGAATTCATTATGTCTAGCGCATTATTGTAAACTTAAATTTTTTTACACTCAAACATTTTCTTAATGTGGGATGTTAGTTTAGTTAGCTTAAAGGAAAATAGCAAGCAGTGATTTTGTAAGAGATGTCTTTCACAGGTAACTAAAGTTCAGTTTTAGAAAGGGAAACAATTAAAATTTTAAAACTAATTTTTAAATTGGTATATTTAATTACACTTTTCTTGGATAAGACTTGTCCTTGTGAAGTACAATAAATAACTTCTCCCTATTAATGCTAGTGATTACCTTAGTATCTGAAACTTTCCTGGCCAAAATAAGCAGTGACATTATCCCATTTACATCTCATTTCTCAATTCTTACTAAGACTTCTTGAAGGCTATTATTCCATTTGCAAGTGGGCTAGATTAAGAAAATATCTCCTGCACAAAAATGTGCCACTCTAAATGTGGAAGCTTCAGAGAGAGCTGTCTGCTAAGACCCCACACACTTCTTAGCAAGTACAGAATAAAGATGATGATTCTGTAAGGCAACCTGTAATATCAAAGAATTTTTATCTATGGCTTCCCTTTCTGAAACTTATTTCTTTCAAAGTACAATGTTTGTGTATTTCATCATTAATTTTGATCAATAAGGGCTATAGCTCTGAGAGGATAAGTACCTAACTGGAAAGCATAAAGTCCGAGTTCAGTTTGAGTCCAGTTGCAATTTTTTGTCAGTAAGGGAAAATTGATCAGTAATATTGTAATTGCAGAGTCTTGAGTGAAATGGCCCTATTATCTTGATGTTTAAAATAACTGGAGAACTTTTGAGCAAGATAGTAAGTAGGGGGCACCTAGATACTTTAAGCAGTAATTTTTTAGACTAAATTAATTTTGGTAATTGCCAAAGTACAGAAGGGACTTTTTTGTTTTGTTTTGTTTTGTTTTGTTTTGTTTTGTTGTTTTCTGGAACCGAGGATCGAACTTTGTGCCTGCCAGGCTGGTGCTTGTGCTGCTAAGCTAAATCCCCAGCCCTAAAAGAGACTTTTAGAAGCTACATGAGAGATACAGTCTCTCTCTGTTTGAGGAATTACTGATAAATGAGAGTAGTGAAAGCAACCTGGAAAGCACAGTTCCTAATCTTTGAAGAAAAGCACAGTTTTCAAATGTGTAACTGTTTCAAATTACAAACCAAACATAATTTTGATTTCAAACATGTAATCAATCATTTTTTTCTTTTTTAGATAGAAGAAAAAACTGGAATGCTGGCTAATGGTAAATATTACATTTTTTCATATTTTATTTTATTTTATTTTATTTTATTTTATTTTATTTTACTTTATTTTATTGTTTTACTTTAAAGAGAATAAAACAAAATAGAACAAAGCAGCTCAGAACAAAACATTGCAAGCAACACAGAATTTCAAAGCAAGACAACAGGAAATCAGCAGTAGGTACCATAATGTCTCTTGTTTTCTTCGAAATAGTTGTCCATATCTTCACACACAATGAATTCAAACAAGACAAAATAGTATAAAACTGATCAAAACAAAAGAATTGAAAACATTACAGGTCTTCAAAACCAGACAACAGGAAAATCAACAGTGGCCACCAGAATGTCTTTTGTTCTTTTCAAAATAGCTGTCCATACATATATTGAAATTAAATAACACAAAACAGACTAAAACCAAATAAAATGAAGAATAGAAACATTACTGGACTTCAAAACAAGATGATAGAAAATCAGCAGTGGCTACCATAATGTCTCGGTTTCTGCAAAGTAGCTGCTCATACCATTGCACCTAATAAAATCAATTCTTTTTTTTTTTAATTTTATTTAAAGAGAAAAAAAGCAAAACAGAAAAAAGGGTAGAAATAATACAGAATTTTAAAAAAACAGTAAGAAATCACTAGTTGATAAATTACATATTGTCTTCTTAGAAATAGTTGTTCATGTTACAAAATTAGGCATACAAAGTGGACATTCAAACAGTGAGGCTGCAAACAGTTCTGTTCAACAATCTAAAAAAACTTAGTAATACGATTATCAATCCTACACACTGAAATATACATGCAGTTATATCCTTTAGAGCACTTTCTTTCCCTCCTTTTGCTTTTTAAGTCCATTATCTGTTTAGTTACATCGTGTTTCTGCTTGCTCAGTATCTTATTGATCTGTTTTGTTGTTGTTGTTTCCTTTTTAATCACCTTATATAATTCTGTTGTTTTGTTTTTGAGTTTCTCCTCATCCATGTCACATGGATCCCCTTTGGTGGAGTTGAGAATTTTTGGAGGTATTTTGTTTTCTTATGTTCTATTGTTTTTGGAGGTATTTTGTTTTCTTATGTTCTATTATTTAATTTAATTTTTTATTAACTTGGAGATAATAATATACAACAAAACAGGATGGAATAAATTGAGACAATGTAGTGAAATTGGTATAGAACATCACAGCAGGTCAGCGGGGCAACAGTAATAAGGCACCATTGTATATCTCGTTATCTTCACAATAGTTGTTCTTTCAATCAGGTGTAGCAAAATCAAAAGAAATACACAATATTATAGAACTTATCAAAACAGAATATTGAATAGAGCAACACCATTAATCAGGACAAAGCAAAACGGTGATAAAAATATCTGCCTTCAAAGAGATGGTGGAAGGAAATTCCCCCCACTCGCTGCATTACATACCTTCAAGCTCCCAAGAGATGCCAAGATCCCTGGATCCTACTTGCTAACGGGGGAGGGGGGATATGGTATGTTTGATTCTAAGCCCGTGCCCAGGTAGGCATCAGGCTGGTTGCTGGTTTGCTCAACGCCCTAAGTTCCAACATGGTACGGATCTCAGGAAACCCTGTTGATTCTTGCCCTGAGGTGGCCACAGCTTGCCAAACCACAGCCACTTACCAGGGCAGGCTGCTTGCTGGGTTGTTCAGCACCCTAAGTTCCAACAAGGTGAGGATCTCAGGAATCGCTCTTGCTTCTTGCTTCTTGCTTCTTGCTTCTTGCTTCTTGCTTCTTGCTTCTTGCTTCTTGCTTCTTGCTTCTTGCCCTGGGGCGGCTGCGGCTTGCCAGACCACAGCCACTTACCAGGGCAGGCTGCTTGCTGGGTTCATAAAATCAATTCTTGTAAACTCTTTAGAAGTTCTAGGCATGTATGAGCCTATACATGTACATCTATCCTTTCTGTATTAGAAAAACAAAGCAAAACAAAAACAATTATGAGAAAAACAAGAAACAAAAGAGACAAATAACAGTAACAAAGAGCCCAAAACAGTGACAATATAGGTTTTCAAAACAAAGTGGTAGGAATATAAGATTTTTATTTTGCATAGTTATCTTCAAAAGAGTTATTTGGATTACCATATATAAACATGCAAAATTGATCTAACCCTACAAATGTTAACTGTTTTGTTTCAAGAGCTAATAGAATTAGTAGCACAATCATCTTAGCTATCTTAAGCGTGTATGTACAAATTTATGTATTTTTTTTCTTTTCCTTCCCTTTTCTCCTTTTCCCTGAGTTATTTTTTCTCCCTTGAGAAGTTTCTTACCCTTTTGCAATACTTATTGAAGATTTTGTATCTTATTTACTCTTTCAATTTCTTACACTAGAGAGATAATATGGTATTTACACATGTGAGTTTGATTTATTTCACATAAGAGTATGGTCTCAAGTTGTATCCATTGACCTATAAAAACCTTAACATGATCCATTATAGCTGAGTAGTACTCCATTGTATGAAATTACTACATCTTTTTTATCCATTCCTCAGTTAATGGCCATTCAGGTTGTTTCCAAGATTTGACTATTACAAATTGTGCTGCTATAAACATGGGTACATATATATCACTGTGGTATGATGTTTTCAGTTCTTCTGGGATTATGCCCAGAAGTGGAATAGCTGGGTCAAATGGGACCTCCATACCCAGCTTTTTGAGGAACCTCCACACTGACCTCCACAGTGGTTGCACCAGTCTACACTCCCACCAACAGTGCAGAAGAGTTCCTTTTTCCCCACAGCCTCTCCAGCATTTGTTATTGGTGGTTTTCTTTATCCTGGAGTGAGAAGAGATCTCAGTGTGGTTTTAATTTGCATTTCTCTAGTAACCAGTGATGCTGAACATTTTTTCATGTATTTGCCATTTGTATTTCTTCATCTGAAAAGTGTGTATTCATCTCAGATGCCCATTTTTGGATTGGGTCTTTGAATTTTGGGGGTCTGATTTTTTTTAATTCTTTATATATTCTAGATAGGAGTCTTTTCTCTGAGGGACAGTTGACTAAGATTTTTTTCCCAATTATCTTTTCAGTCTTTTCAGTCTGTTGGAGATTTCTTTTGACATGCAAAAACTTTTTAATAAGATGAGATCGCAGTTATTGATTCTGGGAAGTATTTCCCGTGTAGTTTGATTTTTGTTCATGAATTCTCTGCTTACCCCTGTGTCTTCAAGATTTCTACCTACTGCGTCTTCTGGCAGATTTAGTGTTTCTGTTTTAATATTTAGATCATTGATCCATTTTGAATTTAGTTTAGTGTGTGGTGATAGGTATGGTCTAGTCTTAGTTTTCAGCATATGGAAAGCCAGTTTTTCCAGCACCACTTGTTAAAGAGGTTATCTTTCTTCCAGTGAACAAGTTTGGCCCCACACTCAGGTGGCTGAGTGTGTTTGTAATTGTGGTTGTATCTTCTAATCTATTCTGTTGATTTTCAGATCTGTTTTTATTCCAGTACCATGCTGATTTTATCACAGTAGCTTTGTAGTATAACTTTAAGTCAGGAATTGTGATGCCTCCTGCCTTGCCTTTGTTGCCCAGAACTGCCTTTGCTATTCTAGATCTCTTCTGGCTCCAGATGAATTTTAGGAATGATTTCTCTAGGTCTGTGAAGTATGCTAATGGTATTTTGATTGGAATTGCATTAAATCTGTATAACAATTTTGGGAGAATGGCCATTTTCACAATGTTTGTTCTTCCTATCCATGAACAAGGAATGTCATTCCATTTTCTGAGATCCTCTTCAGTTTCTCTTTTCAGAATATTGTAATTTTCTCTGAATACATCTTTTAGATTGATTCTTAAGTGGTTTTTTTTTTTTTTTTTGGATGCTATTGTGAAGGATGTGGCTTCTCTTATTTTTCTCAGTGAGTTTGTTGTTTGTGTATAGGAATGCTATTGATTTTTGAGTGTTGACTTTGTATCCAGCTACATTACTGAATTTGGTTATTATATCGAGAAGGCTTACAATGGAATTTTGGGGGTCTTCTATGTAGAGTATCATGTCATCTGCAAATAAGAATTTCACTTCTTTTCCTATCCTTACTCCTTTTATTTCTCTCATCTGAGGGCTCTGGCTAATATTTCTAGTAGTATATTGAATAGGAGTGATGATAATGGATAGCCTTGTCTTATTCCTGATTTTAAAGTAAAAACTTGCAGTTTTTGACCATCTAATATGATGCTGGTTGTTGGATTGTCATAGATGGCTTTTATCATATTGAGGTAAAGATCATCTATTCCAATTTTCTGCAGGGTTCTTATCATGAATGAGTGTTGGACCTTATCAAAAGCTTTTTCTGCATCTATTGAAATGATCATGTGATTTTTGTCTTTGGCTCTGTTGATATGGTGGATTACATTTACTGATTTGTGTATGTTGAACCATCCCTGCATTCCTGGGATGAATCCCACTTGGTCATGGTGTATGATCTTCTTGATAATTTGCTGCATTGTTTGCCAATATTTTATTGAGAATTTTTGCATCTATGTTCATTAGGAAGATTGCCCTGTGGTTCCCTTTTTTGTTGGGTCTTTCTCTGGTTTTGGTATTAGGGTAATACTTGCTTCCAGGAATTAGTTAGGGTTGCTTCCATTTCAATTTCATTGAAGAGTTTGAGGAGTGTTGACATTAAGTCTTTCTTCAATTTCTTACAGCATTCAGCTGTGAATCCATCAGGACATGCGATTTTCTTTGTTGGTAAGGTTTTAATTACATTTTAATTTCATTAATTGAAATTGGGTTATTCAGTAGTTTTACATCTTCTTGATCCATCTTTGGTAATTCATGTTTCTAGGAATCTGTCCATTTTATCTATGTTATCAAACCTATGAGAGTAAAGGTCTTTGATACAGGTATTGATTATCTTCTGTATTTTTGTAGGTTCGTAGAGATTTTGCCATTTTCATCCCTTTTTGCATGAATTTGAGTTTTTTCATTCCTTTTGTTGATAAGATTGGCTAGGGGTTATCAATTTTATTTATTCTTTCAAAGAACCAACTCTTTGATTTGTTAATTCTTTGTATTGTTTTCTGGGTCTCTATTGCCTTTATTTCTTCTCTAATCTTTATAATTTCCTGTGGATTTGGGCTTGACTTGCTCTTCTTTTTCTAGATGTTTGAGGTATAGCATCAGGTTGTTTATTTGTATTCATTCTGTTTTCTTGATGTGAGAATTCACCACAATGAATTTCCCTCTAAGGATTGCTTTCATTTCATCCCACAGGTTCCAGTAAGTTATATTTGTATTTTTGTTTACTTGTAGATATTGTTTAATTTCTTCTTTAATGTCTTCTGTGACCCATTGATTATTCAGTAGTGTATTATTTAATTTCCATGTGTTTGTGGAGTTTTTGAAGTTTCTTTTGTCATTAGTTTCTAGTGTCATGGCACTATGATGAGAAAATATGCATGGGATAATTTCAGTTCTTTTGCAATTACTTAAGCATGTTCTATGGGCAAGTATATGGTCTGTTTTAGAGAATGTCCCATGTGCTGCTGAGAAGAATGTATATTCTGATGTTGTTTGGTGGAACACTGTACACATCTACGAAGTCCATTTGTTCATGAGTTTGATTCAGTTCTGTTATTTTTTTGCTGATTCTCTGTCTAGTTGATCTGCCTCTTTGTGGCAATGGGGTATTAAGATCTCCTGTTATAATTGTGTTACTGCTTATTTGAGTTTTCATTTCTATTAATATTTGTTTTATATAGCTGGGTGCTCCCGAATTTGGTGCATATATATTTAGGGTTGTTATCTCTTGCTCTTGAAGTTGGGGGTCCTGTATTGTTTCCCATCCTTCGACTTTCAGTCTGTGAATTTCCTTTTGAATTAGATGGATTTCTTCTATACAGCATATGGTTGGATGTTGTTTCTTGATCCATTCTGCCAGTCACCAATTAAGGTGAACTGAGGCCATTTACATTAATGGTTATAAGTGATATATATTGGCTTATTTTTTTCACATCATCTTTCTGCTGTTGGTTATCTTTCCCCTCTGTTTCATTGTTGGTACTTAGTGGTTTCTTTCTGTTGGTGTTCTTGAAGTCTTTCAGTATTCTTTGCAGGGTTGGTTTGGTGGTCATTAAGTTTTTCAGCTGTTCTTGGTCGTGAATGTATCTTACTTCTCTCAATTTTGTAGGACAGTTTTGCATGGTACATCAATTTAGGTTGGAAGTCATTTTCCTTTAGGTTCTGAAATAGTTCACTCTATGCCTTTCTTGACTTCAGTGTTTGTGTTGAGAAGTCTGCTGTGATTCTGATAGGCTTTCCTTTATAGGTGATCTGTCTCGTCTAACAGCTTTTAATATTCTGTTCTTATGTTGAATTTCTAGGATACTTATTATTATATGTCTGGGTGTAGATTTATTTTCATTATGGCTAATTGGAGTTCTATGTGCTGCACTTATCTGCATGTCAGTTTTTTGTCTCATGTTTCTGAGATTTCAGAAATATTCTGTAAGTAGTTATTTTGCTATTCTGTAAGTAGAACATTCTGTAAGTAGTTAGTCTGCTATTCTGTAACTAGTCTTTTGATATCATTTGTGTGATCACTTTGTTTTTCATTTACACTTATCAATCTGACATTGTTTTCTTTGCATCATCTTGCAACTGTTGAATTGTTCGTTCTTGATTTCTTATTATTTTTAAAAATCCTTTCCTGTTCACTAGCTGCAAACTTGTCTTTTTGACACCTGAAAGTCTGTCTTCACTATCATTGAGGCATTTTTGCCAGCTTTTGATAGAATTTTCGATTTCCTAGATATCTCTTGAATCTGTTTCATGCATTCTGTTTCTTTCTTATATTGTCCATTCAAGGTTTCCATCTTTTTACAGTGTTCCTCGATTTTTTTAACTATGTCTTCTTTAGATGTGTTTAGCATTTGTTTTATTACGTTTATCATTTCTTTTATCTGAGAGATTATTTCTGATGTGAGTTTCTTTACAACTTCATGGAGTTGTTTCTTTACTCGAGTTCCTATCATTTCAGATGTTTCAGGTGTATGGCTTACATTTTCTTCTATGTCCACGTCTCCTAGGCTTGTTTGGGATGGGCTGGAAGTTTGCATTTTGCTCTTTTGTTTTGTCATTTTCCTGTATAGCCCTGGAGAAGCTAAATACAAGGTCTTAGTTACTTCCAGGGTTGAGGATATCTGTCAGTAGTGCAGGGAGTTTCCCCAGTTGAGTGGAGGTCATCAGTCTGGCATTACCAGATCCCTACTGGCACTCAAGGATCCTCAAATGTGTCGAGTATGCTGAGCGGACTTTGAGCACACTCCACATGGTAATGTGAAGCTCCCAGCTGCTTGAGGTTGCTGGTTGCCACTCTGCCGGGTTCTGAGTGGTGTACCAAGGCTGAACAGCTAGATGGAGTAGGTGTTCAGCCCTTCAGTTCATGCCACATGGTATACCAAAGCTCCATAGCTACTTGGGTCGCTGGGCAGGGCCCTGCCAGGTTCCAAGTGAGATGCCAGTGTTGCATGGCTGGATGGGGTTCACTGTGCAAGCCTTTGGCTCATGCCACTGAACACAGCAATTCTTTGGCCACTTGGGGTCGCTGGGCAGGGTCCAGCTCTGCCCAGAGGCACCTACCCAAAGGTCCATGGCTGATTGGGGATGCCGAACAGGGACCCTACCAGGTTCCAAGTGAGGTGCCGAGGTTGCAGGCCTTCAGCTCCCATATTTTCATATTTTAGTTGGCAAAATGTTTGCCTATTTAAGTTTCATGTAAATAACTGAATAAATCACCATCCTTGTTTTTAATCTCTATAAGGAATTAAGGTTCAAAGCTTCTCAATAAGTGTCACTTGTGCCTATCTTGAATTCATCCTAAAATATTTGACAGTATTTCTTTTTTGTTGTTTTTCTCAGTTTTTTTGCTGTCCAAGTACAAATGTTTGTTAGACCTACATATAATTACAGACTTGTCATAGATAAATTTGTTGATATTATCCCACTCATACATAGAAAGGAAATCAAGTTTCTTGAATATATAAACTCATTCATATGTAACATACCATTTAGATATAAACATTTTGTTTATACATCATGAATACAATAATTTTATTAGATAAAAAGAACCACAAATTTTTCTGCATTCCTTGTGCTTTTTCTTTTATGTTCTACTAGTTGTACTACTTGATTCATTGGAATCTATTGAGGGTACCAACCTTGATGAACAAGATAAAGCAACAGCTAAGCCAAAGACCCTGCCAGACATGATTGATAATGAAATGACAGGAACAGGTAAGATTGTTTGAAAAATTGCTTATTCTCTAATCATGGGCTACTTAAAAACTAATTGAATTTTTTCTAGGGAAATATATAAAATACTCATATTGACAATAAAAACTTAAGCCTTGCGCCTTTCTACCACATTTAAAAAAATCAAAATTGAAGCCAGATATGTGGCACATACCTGTAATGTAGAACCCTGGAAAGCCGAGGTAGAAAGATCCAAATTCAAGCTCGGCCTAGGCAGCTTAACAATTTAGTGAGACTATGTCTCAAGAATAAAGTGAAGAGCAAAGGTTATATAAAGCCCATTGGTTCAACTTCAGTACTGAAAAAAATCAGAATTTGCTATTGGTGAAACCTGATGTTAATTAGTAGTCCAAACCACATGTGGTTTTTAAATAAATACTTGCTAGTATATGAAGTACGTTGCTGATACAAAGTATAGATTTTGATACAGAGTATAATATTAATTAATTTGTCCTTCCAGAAAATTTTGTTTATTTTGTCCTATGTAGAAAAAATGGTACTTTGGTTTTCTCACAGTTCCCTCAGTTTAGGAAAAAGCTAGATCATGACCCAGAGTTCTGAAATACCTGAGAAATCTAAGGCATTCTTAAAGCTTGTAAGTCCGTGAGACAATGCTATTCATACTTTTTAAAGCAAGTGGAATCCTTACATGTAATTGAGTCTTATGTAGAACTGTATATTGATAGAAATAGTCTCTCAGTGCAATTATGTATTAGCACACATTTTGAAAATTTACATATAAGATCTGTTGGTTTGAGACAGGGTCTCACTATAATTCCGGCTGAGCTTAAACTCACTGTGTAGCCCATGCTGGCCTTGAACTTGCAGCAAATCTTGCTCAACATCCCAAATGCTGGGATTACAGGCACGAGCCACCACACCCGGCCTTTATAAATCAGTACAAGTAGTAGTCCCTTGAAGACTGAGGCACATCCTCACATCACCATCAGACTTCTGCTGTGGTTTTGTTTTTGGTGTAGTTTAGTTTGGTTTGGTTTTATTAAATTTTGTTGAATTTTGAGGCAGGGTCTCACTATGCAGTACAAGCTGGCCTTGAGTTCACTTTGTAGCCCAGGCTGGTCTTGGACTTGCTACAATGCTCCTGCTTCAGCCTCCCAAGTGCTGGGATTACAGGCATGTGCCACCACACCTGGCTTGTTTTGTTACATATTATAAAATGTTTTTGATTTAAGGTACAAGTTGTAAATAGAGACTTTTTTTTTAGTCTGCTTACATTGTAATCAGGATACTGCTCAACTCAACTGATTCACCCACTTGAATAAAAGGACCAGTAGGCATCACTAACCAACTATACCTCAGCTTCTTATTTTTTTATTTTATTATTGAAGTGTTGAAGTATGGCATTGAAAAGTTTATGCCATACTGAAACTTGATGATATATATATATATTATATATTATATATTATATATATATATATATATATATATATATATTTTTTTTTTTTTTTTTTTTTTTTTTTTGGTACCAGGGGTCGAAGCGACCTTGCACCTGCCAGGCAGGCGCTTATGCCACTGAGCTGAATCCCAGGCCCCAACTTGATGAGTTTTTAAATATTAAACATAACCCTGTAATTAGCAAGCAGATCAAAAACCAAAAGAATACCAAACTTAAAATGTCCTGTCCTATCAAATGTCTGATTTCTAATCACTGTGATGGTCTATCTAGGTATACAGTGTGTATTAAGCACATGTAAATTCTTTTAAAAGATCAATGTAGAACTACAACTTTCTAGTTAGTAATGTATTAGAATATACATTGGTATATGTGTGGGATGGCGAGAAAAATCTTTAAGATGTACATGAAAACAGTTAAAAGTTGTCCAAAATATTACGACTAACATCTTCAAATTTTAAATTTAAGAAGGGTACATTTGACTTTGTAGATAAGATTATATTACATTTTTAAGTCTTAAAGCATAGTTAAAATAGAATTTCAACCAAACGTCTATGGAACTCATGATTTTTTTTTTTCTGAAAAACTATAATTTTGTAAAACAGTAAGAAAACAGCAGCTGTAAGTTATAAGAAGTCAGAAATCAAAACTTTTTGAAAGTAATTTTGAGATGATCTAAGCTATCTATCTATCTATATATATATATATTTCTTTTTTTGGCTTTGTTTCTTAAATACTTGACTCTGAAATAATTTGATTAGATAATAAAATTCAATAATTTGATTTAATAATAAAACTGAAGACATATAATATAGACACTTAATCGGCTGTGAGGTATAAAATTTATCCCCACAGTATGTCAAAAGTATACCTGTAGGATTTCAAATGAGCATCTGAATTTTGTGTAAGAATTGAACGCTTTGTTGGGCAAGGTGTTACACTTCTGTAATCCCAGCACTTGAGAGGCTGAGGCAGGCGGATTGTTGCAAGTTTGAGACCAGTCTGGGCTACAAAGTGAGCTCAAGGCCAGCCTTAACCACATAGTGAGACCCTGTCTCAAAAAGACAAAAAAAAAGAATTGAAAATTTTAGTGGCTTTTTTGTTTGTTTGTTTTGCTTTCCCGCATTTCGCCTAGTACTAAGCAGGCTGCTTAGGTAAAACATGGTCAGACATATGTGTTTTGTTCATAATGTCATTTGTGGAATCATTTTCACTGTGTTATATTAAAGAGGTTATTAAGTATAAAAATGAGGTTTACTTAACACCAGGTGAAAGCTGGCTTTGATTTAGTTTCAGTTGTCTTCCAGGCAAGTACTGTTTTGTGCTATAACTGAGATCATCACAAAATGACTGTTGGTTCATAAAACTAGGTCCCCTTTCCTTTGCAAAATAGGATTTGGCACTTCTCAACTTTCTAAAGTTGAAAAATATAAGGAGCTTTCAACATAGAATAATAAATGAAACAATTACATAGTGTCCTCACTTTAATGTAAAAGGCAGGCAAGTAAGTTCTTTTTCATAACATGCATGAGAAGAGTTAATTTATGTGTCTGTAGAGTTATTCATAATATAGCTTGGGTTAATGACTAAAGTTAGGGAAAATGTACCTTTCCTCATTTCATTTTCTTAGTAACCCTTGATACTTACCCTACTCTAATTCTTAATTTTTAGGTCATTTAAAGAATGGTGTCTCCTCTTTCTGACACCTTACACCTATTAAATTAGGTATGAGCATTCAGTACTGCTATACCACTTACCACTGAAATCAGTTCTTTTATGTATTCTCTGCAGATCCTTAAGCATCATGATACTTTTATGAGGAGAGAAAAGAGCTTCTACCTTTCTGTTTTCATAAAAATTCTCTCCTTTAGTCATGCTGTTCTGAGTCTGGCTAGTCATTATGGAAAATAGTTAAGGTCATCTTAACAGGCAGTGTGTTTTTTTTTAAGTCCTTGCCCCTTAACCATTGGCAATTCTTTTCTAACAGTGTACCTCACTTAGTTTATGTAAGGTTTTCTTTTTATTATTTATTGAGTAGACTTCAAGTAGCCCTGAGTACCTGAAGCATAAGTAGAAAGAAATATACCATAATTCATTCTTACACACTCACATTTGGTGCTCAGAACCTCTTAAGTTTTGAGTTAAATATGCCCTCAGAGTTATACAGTGTACAATTTACAGTGTATATAGAAGAAAAGGAGGATATATAGACTTTTATTTTTAAGCATTAGTTAACCATATTATCAAAAGAAGAGATCTTTCTTTTTTCCATTCTTTGATTCATTCTGTAATCTCAATAATTCCACTGTTAAAAATGAAAGTTACAAAATGATTGAGGAAATACTAATAAATATCTAATATTATGGTCATTATTAGTTCGTACAAATTGTTTTTGCTGGAATTTATTTTTCTGCTGATGGGAGAAGGTTAATTGGGAAGGGAGACTAAATGACAACGTCCTTATTCCTATTTTAGGTGACTGAGTAGTGATGCCATTAGCGAAAACACAAAATCTGGGTAGTAGAAAAAGTATTGGTGGGAAATGTAATGAATTTAGTTGGGAATATATTGGGTGTGATTTACTTAGGGGACAATCTAAATGTCTGTTAGAGACTAGTATTCATAAGAGATAAGAACAAGAGATATAGCTTGGGAATCATGAAAATATTACTACAGTGGTATCTTAGTTTATGAACTTAATTTGTTTTACTGTTTGGGGGAAAATAACTGCATTTGTGGGGGCAGGTGGCAGTGGTCATGTTTGTCATCTGATGCAGAGTTTGTAAATGGAAACAGTTTTGTTGAGCACTTTTGTTTGTAAACCAAATTGTTTGCAAATGGAAGGATTTGTGAACCAAGGAATTACTGTAATATTTAAAGCTTATGGGTCTGGATTATATTAGCCAGATTAAAAAAAAAATAAAGGATTAAAAAGGTTAAACGCATACCCCTGGGATGCAAGCATTGGCTATAAGAAATGGAGTGCCAGCCATCAAAGAGGCAGGAATAATAACAAAAAGAATGGATGTAGAAGAAAAGTAGGAAAAAGATACTGTCACATGTCTCACAGGATTGACAAGAACTAAACATAGAGTTAGTCATTAAGAAATTGCTTCTGATTGCAGCAGCTTTAGCAGGATATTGGTATACATACTCCGTTACAAAGTTAGAGTGAATTGGTGATGGAAAAAAATGCACACTATGAGACGGTATAGCAAAGCAGATTAGTGGTAGGGGAAGGATAGAATCCTTCAAAGGACTGTGTGTCACTTAGGCTGGTCTAAGAATAGTTTTATCTAATGCCGTTCAGTTAAGGTTAATAGAACAGTAACTAGTAATATTGGATTTCACAGTTACTGTATCAAGATCATCTCAACTTGCCCAGAAAACCCAGAAAATTTTTTTGGGCCTCCTCTCATTTCACAATGGTAGACCACAGCCATAAATGACCTGATTTCTACTTGATTCTGTTTATGTTGCCAGTGTACTACATATAGCCTTGTGTATCATTCCTAGCCAGTCCTAACAGGTTAAGGAGTGATACTAGATTGATCAATTTCTCATGTTTTAATGATATAATTATACCAGGGATTATATTTATTTCAGCAGGTATTTCTTATGGACAAAGCAATAGTGATACTGAAGCCCTACATCAGGCATATTGTCATATAGCTCATTCTTTGGGAGATGCAGATGAACAAAGAACTGGAAGTAACACAATGGAAATTATCAAGAGCTCAGTAAATAATCATCCTCAAGAAAATGAGGAGTCTTCAAAACACATCTCTACTACTGAATCTGGTAAAAACTGATAGATAAATAGATAGAATTTTTCAACTGAGATCCTCTGTAAACAGTTTTGAATATTATAATTTAAATACATTTGGTGTGGTGATTATTTCTCAGTCTCTACACTTAAAAAAGATTTGCTTCAAATTGAATGTTAGCGCTGAACACAGAATAAAATTTCAGTTCTTCTAATATACTTTGACCAAATCAATAAACCATATAAATTGACATTGTTTACTTTCTGAGATTATATATATATATATATATATATATATATATATATATATATATATTTTAATAGAGGATAGTATTTTGACATCAGCTAACATACATGTGTGTTACATGTGTATCAGTATTTGCTATTGATATTTGAGATACGTAGTTGATGTTGATACTTGATAAATAGTAAAGGGCACTATTTTGGTTTGGTTTTGGTACAGACAAGTATATGATGGGAAGCCAGGTTTATTGTCTCAGAAAAAATATAATTCTATTTGTGTTATACACATAAATTTATGTTATACACATAAATAACATTTTTGGCTTCTACATTTAACGTTTTTCCTTTTAGATCTGCCCACAGTGGAGGAGTTGATGAAACCTATCAGAATAGATTCCACTGGAGACAATAGTTTTGATTTACAGCCTCTAAGGTACAAATTTTTTTGGCAGGTATTGTGCAGGGTTAATTGGTTGATTGTAGGTTTTGTTTGCTTGTTTGTTTTATCATTGGAAACTTTTATAATCACTTGTTCTGTACAGTTATTCCTAGTGAATGATTAATAACTAATATTAGCTTGCATGCATCTACTTATGAGTCACTGAATTAATTCTTCTGGTGGTATTAAAAAAAAGATGCTACTAAAATAGTTGCCACTGTGCATCAGGCCTAATGCTTTTCACTGAAAAAGTATGATCTCTGTAGCTTTGAACAGTTGGTTCACAGTGAAGGGGAAAGTGTGTTTTATTCTTTATATGAATCATACATTTGTTCTTTTGTAAGCCAGTTAGTTTGAATTAGCCACAGACTGGCCATTGTTCTCAGGGGGTGAGTTCTGTGATCACAGGAGAAACAGACTTTATAAAAACCCTCCCACTCTAATACCGTCTAGTGGTACGTGTATGTGACTCTGATGAGTAGCATGTCATAGTAAACGTGTCATGGACAACTCCACATTTATGTAGCACTTACAGTGTCACGGCTGTGTCACATCCTGTCTCGCGCATGATCCTTATAACATGGGAGACAGGCATTTTATCTTCATTATTAAGATGGTGAATCTGGATTCAACCAAAGTTAGCAGCGGATCTCGTAAAAGGATCACCAGATGGTGATGATAAAGGCTCACATTCATCACACGTACTTTGGGCAGGTACTGTGTGTAGTTCTTTACAGACAGTGTTTCACTTAATTCTTCAGCAACTCCCCTAAATGTAGTCCATTATTTCTGTTTCATAGACAAGAAAACTGAAGTTTAAGGTTAAAATAAAATAAGATCATGTGACTGTAACCAGAGAACACAAGCAGTTCACGTGCTGCCAGATCTTTGCTGCCCTTGAAATATTTCTGTTAGAGAGCCTGTTGTCCATTCTTTAGTCATTGCCCACTTGTGCTTTCAAGAGACACAGTTTGAACCCCTTCTTGTTCTAATGTTCTCATCATGTAAGTCCACTTACAGTGATTTCTTGGCATTATTTCCACATCTGTTTTAGTTGAGAGAAAATGAAGGTTAAGTTTACACTAAAATCCATCAACTTGACTTTTTTTTGGTACCGGGGATCGAACTCATGACCACGCACTTGCCAGGCAGGCATTTACACCACTGAGCTAAATCCCCAGCCCAATCAACTTGACTGTTAAGACTTGTAGTGTTCCCTTGATCTATACCTATTGAAGTTAAGATTTCAATAGAGAATAGTATTTTGACATCAACTGAGTACAGTGTTAATTAGTATTTTTAAAGAGGAGACTGTTTGCTGGTCATTGTTTTGGAGGTATGCTGATATTTTTGAAGCAACTGTCTTACACATCTTGTGTTTTTGTTATAAGTTAAATCACTTTAGTAATATAAATTCTAAATAGGTTTTCATGTTTGTATAAACAAATATACAAGAAAGATACACCAATAATTATAGAAATGTCAGTAAGACAACCTTGAGTACACATACATAAAAACCTGCCTTTGTAAGCTGATAAGTAGTCCTAGCCACTGAAACAGATAATCCCTGAAATTCTAGTAGATAAATATAAAAAAAAAAATTTTTTTTCTTGCTTATGTCACCGTACCATGTGCATCATCAGCGTTAAGATGAATCTCTACTCCACACAGTGACCCAGGCCACCATGGGCATGAAGTGAGCAGTTTTTCTCCACAGACCCTTGCAGCGTGCCCCCCTGCCTTGGAGCTGACCAGCTCTGGACTAAACAGGAGCCAGCTAGCCCTCTCCTCCTTTAGGTTGTAGTTATCTAGTATTTTGTACCTGTGACTAGAAAGTGACTTAGGCACTGTTTCTGTCACCAGCTGTAGTTTTAAGGTTGGCAAGGCATCATTCAACCAGTTAATAAGAAAAAGAATAGTTTTCTTTTAACCCACTTGACACAGAAGGGCCACATCACTTCAGCTGTCATTCTTTTGGCAAGGAGCAGCACACCTAGCTAACCAGTCTTAGGAAGGTGGGAAATAGGGTTTGCTTGTGTTCCTAGAAAGAAAAGTAAATTAGTTTGGTAAGGCTGTAGTCATTATTGGTGTAAATGTACCCTTCTAATAACCAGAGACCCATTTCATTCTTCTTTATATACAAACTCACTCACATGCTTCCCAGAGCGGATGGTCCAGAGTCCCATTCAGGACTCACTCAGGGCCAGATTTCCAGCTTAAGTACGGTGCAGTCTTCTCCATCAGGCTTGGGTGTGGCTCATCTCTGCCCACCAGTGGATAAATAGCAAACACAAGTTGTATTCTTCCTTACCCCCACCCATATAATGATGGAATTGCAACAGACACTCCCTTTCAGAAAAGAATAGTGTGAGGAAAATACAGCAGTAATTTTTGCAACTATGGAAATGCTGGCAAGACCTCGTGAAGATCCTTACATTGGAGATGGAGATTTGCCTTGATTGAGTTATTATTCTGCTCTTAAAGAGGAACTTCATAAATGTGTTGTTGTATGTGTAGCCCCTGGTTCCATTCCTGGGAAAATTTGTCTTGTGTATTATCACCACAGTAATAAATTGTATTTTGTAAAGAGGATATGCTCAACTTTCGGGATAGACTCCTGTTCACTTCCTGTATGTTGGTAGTTTTAAGGCTTTCATTTGATGGCTTTGATGGTGATTTTGTTTTTAAAAATGGTTGTGGGCCATATTAGTTGTACTAAACTTTATAATTTGTTTGGCTCCAGTCAGTTCCTTGTACCAGTAACCAAACTTAAAGTTATTTGCTAAGTAAAAGTTTTAAGTCTGCATTGTCTCTCTGGTTTTTGAATCTCCTAATATTTCTCTTCATGTACTTAAAATTGTCTGTATATTTGGGGGAATAATAACCACAAGTGTGAAAAGAACATCTTTGGTATGAACTTGTGTGAAAAGACTAGGTTACTCTTTTTAAGTAAGAAGTCTCATAGAATCTTGTTTCTCACTTTTTCCATTCTAAATCTTACTGTGTAGTTCTAGTCTAGAGTGAATCTAGTGAGCCCTGAGTTTCTACTCTCCTTTTGTTCTCTTTACACGCCAGTCTTTTTTTTTAATATCTTGATGAAAACAGCCAGTAATACCAGCACTGAAAAAATATCTGTTCTTGTCAGCTGTTTTTCTTATTCTTACAGGTTCAGTGAGTATATGGTCTGCTTTTTAAGCTATGTGATAGTTTAATAAATGTTTTCAGTAAAATATCATTTTCCATCTCTCTGGCCTCTGCTGTCAGTTTCCTGACATCCAAAACCCGACCACTGTGCTAGTTACAGAAATCTTGGGTTCCTATCATCCTAATACTTATATTTTAAAGGCAGAATGGCCCCATCTACAAGCCAGGTAGTAGGAAAGATAGTTTAGTTGATACCCAGCAAGATTGGGAAACTTCTTTTTGCATTTCCTGGGGATCGAACCCAGAGCTTTCGCCTGAGCCACATCTCCATCCCCCCTTTTATTTTGAGACAGGGTCTCACAAATTGTGTTGACTGGGCATGAAGTTGAGACCCTCCTGCCTCAGCCTCTGGGAGTACCGGGATTACAGGCATGCACCGTCATGCAGCATCGAGCCACATTTTTAAATAACTGACGTATTTCAGTGGTTTCAACTACAGTTTTCTAACAGTTACTAAGAAGCCAACCTATGTAATATGAAAATAGAGCTTCCTAAATAACTCTTCTTTAATACTATCTTACAAAGTGTAAAATCAAATTACCTAGTTGATCATGATTAATTTGACAATTGCCGTTTTCACATTTTTGGAGCCCTGTGGTTTGCTTATATTTAACCAAATTCAGGGTATTTCATTGAAGTCAGCTTTTCAGATTTTCAGTATCTAATTTATCGGAATTGTTTTATTTCATTTAAGTAGTTTAAACCAAAAATGATTTTATTTTAAGATCCTAGTGATTTCTTCTTATTTAAAAATTTTTTCTATGCTGTGATTATGTTGGTGCCTTTTAATACTTATACTCCACAATTCTGTGGCATAAGTTACAATTATTTTTTTAATTTCTTACAGAATTGTGTAAGTTTTTCCTTGTTCAAATTCAGGTTGACTCAATTAAAAAACTATGGCTAAAAGATATGTTACAAAAAGTTCATTTAGAAGTTTGTTTTATTTTCTTATACAAAAGCAGTATCAGTCTTACTTGGTTTGTCTTTGCTTTAAAGTTAGGTCTCAGAATCACTCATATATTATATTGCATAATCCTTTATTATACTGCATTAAAATATCTGAAGTTAGCAGAGTGTGGGAGCTCTTGCGTGTAATCCCAGCACTTGGAAGGCTGAGGCAGCAGGATCACCATGAGTTTGGGGCCAGAGTGCGCTACATAGTGAGTTAAAGGCCAGCCCAAACTACATAACAAGACTCTGTCTCAAAACTACAACAGTAACAAAGTAATTTTATCTGAAATTAAAAACAATTATGTATACTATGCCCGTATCCTTTATTAACCAGAATCATAAATGTATTTAACATTAGTAATTTAATTTGAATAGTTACAGCTCAAATATATGTGTGTACATATTTAATTGATAGTTGGGAAATCATACTAAACAGTTTATTCTGTGTCCTGTTTTGTTTGATAGCTCTCAGAACATGGCTAATAGTAAAGACGCTGTAAATGTTCACTCTTTACCCCTTAAGATAAATGCAAATGTTATGTCTCAAGACCCAAGAAATGTGAACCAACGTTTTGACAGAAATGATGAGAATGTGATTTTACAAAAGACAACAAATAAGAATATGGAAAATAGCTGTCCAATGGTAACCGCTACAGAAGAACATATTGATAAAACATACCTTGATATTTTGAGGAAAAAGATATCTGTTAGTTCTTCATTATTATCTCAGGATGACAGAATTAATAAAGTAAGTGCGTATCATCTAAATTGATTTGTTATATTGAAAAACAAAGTTATGTAAAGTGCATAAGCACTGTTTAAAAAAAAAAAAGCTTGTGCTTCTTAAGCTAGTAGGATTGATTTACATAACTGAGCTCTCTGGTGGATTCTGGACATTTGTTAGGTGCCCTTGTTACCAACAGCTTCTAATCCCCAAATTGAGGATTAACGTTGTAATACTAGCTTTCTTTTAGAAGCTGTTGTTTACATTTTTATTTCTTTTCTTTTGTTTTAGTAAATAGAATCCAGTATTTGTATAGTTAAGAAAATAAAATTTATACATCATCGTACGGTTCATTGTTCCGTCTTTCCAGTAGTTACACAGTAAGTTGGCATTTTATGGGAATGCCATTAACCACTGGGAAGAAGCTTGTATTTCACCGTTCCTTTTTTCTGATAAGTTTTGTTTTGTTTTCTGTTTTATAGTACCAATGTTGTTTTCATTCATAATTTTAAATTATGTGTTTATTATAAATCATCTCTACTTCTTTGTGGAATAAGGCAAAGTATTAATAAAAATTTTAAAGAATCCTGAAAAGTCTAGAGAAAACAATTTCAAATGCCATTTCAAAATATGTTCTTCCTTGATTTCTTGTATGTTTATTCTCATAATCACACTTTTTTAGTTTTCTGACAAGTTTAGACTTGTTAATCTTTGTTACTTTGTTGCAATGTTAATTTTGCTTTAAAATACTTCATTCTGATGAATTAGCGGTTTTATTGTTTGTCTTTTACAAACCACATTGTTTGATAATCACTCATTTTACCGCATGATAAATCTTCATTAACAATAATAGTTGAAATTCATTTAAATGCTACAGAGTTTGTATTTATACAGACGCTTTTTTTTTTAAATGCGTTACAGACTTTTAAATCTCAGCTCTGTCCTGCAGAAGAAGGGGCTATAAGTGGTAATCAGGCACCATACAGAAAGGCCAGAAGTGCACCACCTTTGTTTAAAAGAAAACCCCAGAGTGGATTATATGCATCAGTTAGGAGCTCAGGCTATGGTAAACCCAGTTCACCACTAAAGTTGTTTTCTACTTTTGAAAAGAAAACTTCAAAGGACATGAAAAGCAAAAACTTGAGACCCATTCCCACCTCAAATCAAGCTAAGAAAAAAGGTAATGGTTTACTCTTTCCAAAACAATTCTGTACATGTAGTATATTACTTATTTTTCTTATTTTTGTGGAGGTAAATCAATCTTGAAAAGCTATATTCCTTTTCTGAAAGATGCATCTTTTCTGGAAGATGCAATCAATTTGATCCAGGGTGGTAACAATGGAGGTAATAAAAAATAGTTGGATATATTTGGAAGGTGGAACCAAAAATATAAAGAACTAGTTAGGGATTGCTGAAGTTTTTGACCCAAGCAACTGGAAGAATGGAATTTCTGTACTCCAGGATGAGGAATAGGGAATAGATTTGGGGCTGGAAGGAAGACTAGGAGTTTAGTTTTTGAGATGATGTTGAGATTTATGTTTGACACGCAATCGGTGATGATAAGGAGCTAGTTAGATATAAAATTTTGGAGTTTAAGAGGGATGTTTACACTAGGTATCATTTGGGAGTTGTCAAAATTAAAATCTTTTTAAGCCATGAAACCCATTGAGAGTACCAGTGAGATACCAATGTAAGGACAGCTACCAAAGCTATAAGGCCAGGCATGCTAACCTGAGTCAAGCAGAATAGGAATGTACAAAAGAGACAGGTTTGGAAGAAACCTGAAAGCATAAAGAATCCTAAAACCAGATAAAGGAAAAGAGTTTGCTCTGTGTTTCGTTGCTGATGAGTTAAGAAAGTGAATACTGAAAACTGACCTTTGGTTTTAGGAACAGGAAATTACCACTATGCAAAAGTGCAGTTTCCATCAAGTAAGGAAATTAATGCTTCAAGTAATAGAAAGTCCTAAAGCAGTATTGCAAACCTGCCTGGTGTGGCACACGTGCCATAGGTGTGTCACCACTGCCCTAGAGGAATGTTGCTGTAAAAAGGCAGCCAAAAACTGGAGCAACAGCTGAGTTGGGAGGTGGGGTTAAGAGAACCTTTGTGTTGTCCATTGCTTTGCTTTGATTTTAGTAAGAGGAGTGATACTACATTTGTGTGCTATTAAAGGTTCAGTAGAGAGGAAAATGAACAGTGTAGTAGAAGAAAAAATTGCTGGGTCAATGTCCACGATAGAAGAGCTATAATGATGCAGAGAGGAAGGACTAGCAATGTATGCAAACATGGATAGTTTTTCATTGGGGGATATGTGAAGGGAGACAGGAAAGAAAGAGTATATGCTGGTAGATGGATAGAGGTGCAAGGGAGAGGATATTTGAATAAGGGCTTTAAAATCTCTTGTATATATTTCTTCTAGACTTTATTATTAACTGAATAATATATTGACTTTATAATTTTTTTCCACTGCTCGTGGATTTATAAATTACCTTAAAAGTGGGAAATTAAACCAGAGTACACACTAAACATATTTTTTCTAATTTAGCATGTTACTATCTTATGACTGCAGGGTTATGAACCTTTTAAAATCAAATTTAGGTTATCTAGTATAAAATCCTCTGTGCAATTCATATTGCTCCACTATGTTACACATCTTCTTATTACTTGTAAAAGTATGCTTTGAAATCACACTTAATCTGAATAAAATGTTTCATAAACGTATCAACTGCTTTTTACTTTTCGATTCCTTTAGAAATTCTTGTAATTGTGAATAAATAAGGAATAATTTGTTTCCAATTAATTAATAAGCCCTGAAGTTATCCAAGTTCAGTCTCCTCACTTTTATTTAGTTCCATTTGTCATTTGACATGGGTCTTGTGTCAGTTAGCCATCTGTGTCAAATTGAGTAGAATATTGATTACCTGCAACAGTTTTCTGATTGCAGTTATAGTGAAACAGCTGTTTTGTAATGTTCCTCGACCTATTTAAGATCCTCATTTTATCTTAATGTTCCTGTTATTTTCATACTTACGCATTTCATACTGAATGCATGTTTAACTTTACAATTTGGTGCTTTCATCCATTGTCCTTAATATTTAGAAGTGTTATCTGGAACAAAAGTCATCAAACCTGCAGCTTTGAGTAAAGCAGCTCCCAGAAGTGAAAATTGCCTGGCTTCTCCTAAGACATCTGAAGATCCTATAGCAACTGATTCTTGTGCTCAGTTTCAGACTGTAGGTATTAAATTTCACTTTAATATTTATAGCTTTTATGTTATAAAATTATATTAAAGCTAAATTACAAATATATGGTCAATACATGAGATATGAGTATATGGAAAGGTAGTAAACCCATTCATGTATGTAATTAGTGTGTGCTAATAAAAAGTCTAAATAATAAAATACAGATATATGAAATTTCTTTTCTTTCTGGTAGAACATTTTATTAACCATGTCATTTTTATTCTTTAGTCTTGCTTTTTTCTTAACAACTTATATTTGAATTTTATATGTGAAACTACTCATAATAAAATTATGTTTTTCTTTAAAAGGATTTTTCAGGACACAGTGGTAAGCACAAAGAAAAAGAAATATTTTTGCTTAAAAGGGTTCAGGAAGCAGAAGAAACATGGAGGAGTGCAGAAGCCCTAACTGAGCAAATTAAAGTCACATTCTCAGCAAAAGAGAAAGAACTAGAAAATAAGATGGAGGAACTAAAGCGACAACAGGAAAAAGAAGTATCCACGTTAAGGCAAGAAAATTGTATTCTTCAAGCCAAGGTACTAAACACACTGTTCTGTTTTCCAAAAACCAAAAGAACAACAACAAAACTCCTTTACTTTCTGTAAATGCTTTGCATTCCTGTTTCCTGGAGTTTACTTCATCTATTTGCTATATAAAATGTGGGCATGGTTCTGGAGAATAAGTTTTATGAGAGTAAATTGAAGCTCTGAGGTGAAAAATCTCAACTTAAATTGGCTCATTTTGATGATTTCTGTTAGCAGTTCTTTTCTAAATTAGTTTCAGCAAGAACTGCTATATAGAAGGCCTGGACTCAGAAATATCACTAACATTTGAGTTCTTTTACTCACCGAAACCATTAGAACAAAAGTCATTGTAGTTACATCATATTCCAATATTATATTATAAAATAGTTTCGAGTTTCACCATCTTGAATTTTCTGCTACACTTTCTCATATCTCACTTCATCATTTCCTTCCCCAAGTCAACAATTTCTTCATTTTCTTAAAGTTAAGTAGTTTTGAAGAAACAAACAGAAAACAAAGATGGTTACATTCTGGAGAAACTGCTGATCCTGTCACTGGAGAAAAATTAAAGCAAATCCAAAAAGAAATACAGGAACAAGAGACACTTCTTCAAGGATATCAACAGGTGTGGCAATTCTTTATTCATGGCAAGTTTGCTATTGATCCTTTAATTATAAAATTAAGTTCTATTAAAATATTCTGTGCTAATTTATTGGGCAGCTATGAAGCAGTAATAGTTTGACTGGTGTGCACATTTCTTATTGGCAGATTAAAGAGCATGGGTTCTGAATTCAAAGAGCCTGACTTTGAGTCTTATTTCTACCACCTGTTGGGTAGCCACAAGCACATCACTTCATCTCTCTAAGCAAGTTTCTTTGTCCTGAAATGGGATTAATAATAATAGTACCTCCCTCATAAGGTGAAGGTGAAATCAGAGTACAGTAGTGCAGACTGACAGCTTAGCAGGTGCTATACACTCTTAGTCTGACACACAGTAACCAGTTAAGAAATGATGCCTGTTACAAACTTGATAGTTCTGTTCCTTAGTAATTATGCTTTTTTTCTTTAGTTTTCTGCAATGCTCTGTAATAAGTAGTCTTGGCTAGTTCTGCTGTTATATTCAGAAATGTGAATCTGAAATCAATTGCTAATGCTATGAAGGTGAGCAGTGTTTTAATTTAATGTGAGATGTTCACAGAGGCAGATGTTTATAAAGTGTGATGGAGTCTTCGTTATGCATACTTGACAGCCAGGATAGTTTTAATAATCTTCATCATTTTATCTTTGTTCCTTGCCTCCCATGCCTTTTTTTTCCTTTTTCCTTTCCTTTCTCTTCTTGTCTCATTATGTTCTTCTGACAACTTTAGTCTGAGCACTGAACCATGCTTTATTACCAAAGGACATTCAGATAAGGCATTTGCCACACCAGTGATTGCATCATTTGCTGTAAATGAAATAGCCTGATTTTGCAGGGCATGCTGCCCTCAAATTAGTGAGAACTGCTCTCTTTATCTGCCATCTGATCTTAGCCTGTGCAGCAGGAGTTTCTAAGATTTCATAGACCTATAAATATGTCACCCAACCTCGCCCATGAAGGTAATACAAAAATTGTGTGCCTCGGTGTTGGGGTGGGGGATCATTTATTCTGTATATACTGTGTTTAAGTGCCATCTGCCAGGCACCTTTCCAGACATGCTGGGGTAATCCATTGTTTTCCTTAGCTCTTCAAAAGTCCTCGACTTTCATCAGATTCTTTAATTTTAAAAGGCGTTATTAAGCAAAGCATCTAAACACAAATTGGTACTTTCTCTTTTCCTCTGGATCTCAACCAGAGTTAGTTCTTCAGGTCCCAAGGTAAACTGAGTCTGTGCTCTGCCTTTTCTGACAACTACATAAACACTTTATTTTTAACTCCCTGCTTATAGTCATCTACAACCATGAATACCCATGCTACACCTTATTATCCCACTTCTGGAGGTCTGGCGTCCAGAATTTCCTCCAGTGATGAATTTTTTTTCCTTTCACTTTTAGACATGAAACATAAGAGGGTATAGAGTCCCACTGGACCTTGGCCCAGACAGTTGGAATGTGATACCTTGAGCCCCACTCCCCCTGAAACACAGCACCTTAAACTGACATTAGGCCCTTTAGCTTTGGTAATGTACACCACCTCTTTTTCACATGAACATGTTAAGTGTTTCTGGAAAAAAATTGTTTATAGATAATTACATATTTTTCATATGAAAAATATTTTGCATACTAAAGAACTAAATTTAAAAGCTCTTTAAAGTATTTCAAGATTTATCTGTTGGAGGCCTATCATATCAGTACTGCTGACATTTAACTGAAATGCAATGTCCTATTTTTAAAAAGGAAAATGAAAAGTTATATAATCGAGTAAAAGATCTCCAAGAACAAAGCAAGAAACATGAAGAGCGAATGTTTAAGGAAAACCAGAGTTTAGTCAGTGAATTATCTTCCTTAAAGTAAGTCCTTCTGAAAGTCTTACAAGCAAAAATACTTAAAATATTTCTAAGCATTTTATCGTGACATTGATTTATTTTCACTTAGAAATATTTTTTTACGTTTATTTTCATTTGTACACTGATTTCTAGCTGAATATTTAGTAGATTTTTTCTTTCATTATTGGATGACTAGTACATGCTTCAGTATTTTCAACACATTCACATTTTGAGTTTGTCTGTGGTTTTAGGATATTGAATATATACTCTTTCTCTTGACACTTTATATCCTGATAACCTCCAGGTTAGGGATTGCTGTTTGACTAGAGCATTTCTCCAGAGGAGACTTCTGTGAGTTATATCAGCCAACACTCACTACTGAGGATAAGGAGGCACCACCTATTTAACTTATTTTCCAGTCTAGTGTGTCAGGTCTATGGAATGTTACTACCTGCCTTCTAAATAGAACTACCCCAGCATCCAAAACTAATTTTCATGATGAAATAAATGTTTTGTTTAATACAACAGATCTGGATCTTAGATACCCTAAACTTCGTATATTATGCGTGGAAAAACACCTGAAAAGTAGAGTTTGGTTTTCTTAGTTTCCATGCGTAATAATAGCATCGGCTATTTGTGTTTGTCAGAAGAGTCTAAATTTAGGGTAAGGGTATTTTACTACTACAAGAAAAATTCAACCAGCACATTTTTCTGCACTGTTGTTTTTTTTTTTTACCCCCTCTGGGAATGAAAGGAAATATATTTATATTACAAATAAACCAGTAATCTTAGAACTTTATTTAATTCTTTTAGAGTAAATGCAAGCATTTCCTTTAAAATATACTTTTCTTTTAGTACATTAGTATTTTAAACTTTAGGATAAATAAAAATTCTGTCTTCAGTGATAAGTATAATTTGAGGTCTATTAGTGTTTAATTGCTAACATTTTGCATTGAAAGAAATGTCTAATAAAAATATCCTTTTATTTTATTGCTTATAAATCAGAGAACAATTGCACAAAAGTCGTTTCCTGTCTCAAGGAGTTGAAGATTCAGAGCCTAACAGAAACCAGAGTTTTACAGATCTGTTAGCAGAACTACGGGTGGCACAGGTAAATTGCATAAGGTTTGTAATTATTAGAGATAATAAAGATTATTATAAAAATATCCATAAGTGTAAAAAATCTGATTTTATAACATGTATGAATTAAATTTTTAAATTTTAAATTTCATATCATTTAAAAATTAAGAAGAAATATCTAAGATTAGCATTGAGTATAAACATTTGACCTCAACATGATAGAAATAATGTCATAACTGATGTCATACTGGCTTTAGTTGGCAACCTCTGTCAAATACAACAGTCGTTTATCACATGGATCTCTGTTAGAAGCATAACTTTGCTAAGACATGTATGTATATTTTATTTTAAACAAATTCTGCATTTGAAAGCATACAGTATGCAGCTAAACTGGTAAAATAATTTGGAGGTAGTTGTTCACCTTAAAAGTTACTAAATGTTACCCCTTGGTCACAGGAGAAGTAAAAAGGGAGAGTAAGGGCTTTTTGCCGGTATTTCTGTCTAGAAGATGGTTTTAGATTATAACCAACAGCTTCTTCTGTATGTACATAAGAAAGTAAATATTTGGGTTTGTTGTGTACAAAGCTCATACTCTATTCTACAACATCTAAGCTACATAGATGTCCTAAGGTAATAATGTATGGTAGATAAAAAGTAGAACTAGTGAGTTAGCCAGCTTGTAAATATCTTAGTGCTCCAATTAATAGAGAACAAAAAAATACTAATTGGTTGTTTTCTTATCTTCCATTATGGCATGTACTTCCATAGAGCAGAGATTGTATCTTACACGTATTTGGGTCTTGTCGACTAAAGCTGAAGTATAGCATTTCACCGTAACAAATTGTATGGTAAAGAACGTAGCCTAGAATTTTCTAATACTTACTAGTGCAAGAAATTTTGGAGTTTTGAGCAAGTTAATTCTGTTTTAAGCAGAAGTGTTTTGTACATCACGTGATTTTTATATTCTGTCACCCCGTACTGAATGCTCATATCACCCACCTGACTTTGTAACAGTCAAAACTGTTCTGTCGGCCAGGTGTGGTAGTGTTCCCCTATAATCCCAGCACTCAGGAGGCAGAAGCAGGAGGATTCCTGTGAGTTCAAGACCAGCCTATTCCTCATGATAAATTTAAGACCAGCCTGGGCTATATAGCAAGATTGTGTCTCAAAAAACTGCTCTGTTTCCAAACATCTCATGTGGGCAGTTACTTCTCCCCATACTTCCTATTGAAATGTACAGCATTAAATGTAAAAACTTGCCAATCTATTTGAATGATTATTTACATTTAACATTCTGTTACCATAAGTTTACCATGCAATTAGGAAATATACCATAGTTTCATATTTGATGTTGACAAGTTTTTGTAGTGTATGAAAAGCAGCTTTGCATATGAATCCATTAAATGAACTTTGTTCAGATGTATACAGGAATGTATTTGTAGGATTAGACATACAGGTAGGCAGAATGGTGAAAAGAATGGTTGAATAACTCTCCTTCTCTGTGGACCTCAAAACTGAGCAAGTTAAATTTATTTTGCCATGTTTTATGAAAGGTTGGAAGAATAAAGTTTCAAGCATAGCATTAGCTTCACTGAAAAAGCAGTTGTTAGTGACGTTTTAAAAATTGTATTTTTGGGCCAGGGGTTTAGCTCAGCTTGCTTGCTTGGCAAATGCGAGGTCGTGAGTTTGATCCCCAGTACCAAAAAAAAAAAACTTTAAAATAAAAATTGTATTTTTATGATAGCATTACAATGCAAATTATGTTTGCTAGTAAATGATATACATATTCAAAGAGGCTGAGGCTAGGGGAAGTTTTTAAAGTCACAAAGGGAGAAATCTAAGAAAGCCACTTGGATACAAATTCATTGATCTTAGAGACCAGAGGCAGAATTTGGCTTCAGCTCATTGGTGGAGATGCCATTGCTGGACAAATGTTTTGTTCAGAGTATTTTATCTGGATTGCTAAAGTGTTTTAAAAATGTTTAATATAAATTTTGTTACAGAAATATGTGACTATGTCTCAGGCTTGCAGAAGCAAGAGTCATACATACAATGGGAAAGAATTCCTTGTCGGTTATTTAAAAAGTCCTTGCAGCATCACTTAACTTCAGACAAGCAGGCAGGAGCCCTCATTCTGCATTTATAGTAGTTGTCAGTCATGGTGCAGCCTGAGTTATGTGATATTAAAGGGCATAGTAAGGTTTGGCTTAATTCAGAAACCAGAGAGTTTCACACGACAGTAATGTTTACTGACTGCAATTTCTTTGACTGCTGTAAAGAAAATAGACTAAGGGCTAGAGATGAAAGAGGCACACTAGCTAGGAGGTTGCTATAGCAATCCAGCTAAGAAAATTGCTAAGTGTCGATATGGTTAGTATATAGAAGATAGAATAATAAGTTAGGAAGTCTGTGATAGCTATGTTAAAAAGTTTGGAACGAATTCTAATTGGTTTTGGGGAGCTCCTAATGATTCAGGAACCAGGCAGATGATAGTAATAAAATCAGGCCTAAAATATAGGAAAATGTTTCACAACAACATTTTTGATAGGTTGAATGAAGAGACTATATCATAGTTTATTGTGCTTGAAAGTTACTTGCCTTTGTATTTCTTTGACTATTAAGAAAGAGAAAAGCAGTTTGTTGGAAGACATCAAAAGACTGAAGCAAGACAAACAAGCTCTTGAAGTAGACTTGGAAAAAATGAAGAAAGAGCGGGACCAAGCCAAAGATCAGATTGCTTATGCCACAGGTAAAACACTGAGCTGAAACATTATCTTGTATACTCAGAACTGTTCTAATCTTGAATTTAAATAATTCAAGTTTTATGCCTTTCATTTAATACCTTTTATAATTGTACCATTACTCTAAAGTCTGTTAGTTTCAGTGGTTGGTTTGGATTTGGTTGATAGAATTAAAATTCTTTTTCTTGAAGTGTATTATAATCTTAAAAGATGTGTACCTATATTAGTTTAATAGAAATGCTTGCCAGATTAAAGAAAATCATGTATTATACTGAATTCATGGCATTTTCTGTTTAGTCATGTATATATCTGTCATCCTAGCTAGACTATGAACTTCCTTAGGGCAAGGTCTTTTTTTCCTAGGTCTGAAACATAGACTGTTAAGTATATGCTAAATGAGTAAGTAACACTACACTGTGTTTTAATGAGAATATAAGGATAAATTGACTTGGTCCCTGCCAGGAAAAACAAAAGGGAGTAAGATAAGAATGCAGAAAACTTTTTAAAAATTACCAATAAACATGAGAGGAGATGGGTGCTAAAAGTTTCAGAGAAGAGTGACATTCCAGCTGAGTCTTGATAGTAAGGTTTGAAATTAAAGGAATCAAGGGCAGCTCTTCAGATGTGTCCCAAGAGGACACTGTTCAGTGCACTTGCAGGTTGCAGCTAAGGATGATGGAACGTGGGGCTAGAAAGATCAGGTGAGCCCTGTTGGCCAAAGCCAGGACCTGTTCTCTACAGTATAATCAGTGTCAGATAGGAACAAAAAGTGTTGTTCCTAATGGTTTGGAAAAAAACAACCAAGAAAAGTCATTTGCCTTCCTCATCTGTGAAATAGAATGATAATTTTTAAAAAGAAACTTTCTAAGAAATTTTAAAATTTAATGTAAGCTCTTTGTGGTAAATAAACACTCATGAATATTTACCACTATTCTTTTTTAATATAATTGCAGGCATTCTTCCTTTTATTATCTCTGAATTCATCTTCCCATGGAAACAATTTCAATTTTATAGTGAATCTCAGTAGGAAAACAATTATCAAAAATTTCTAGAAAGCCAACTTTTGGCCAGTTTAATATTTTGATTATGAATATACTCTCTCATTTTACTAGACACCATACTATGTATCAGTTTTGTGGCTTTTATTTCTTCATAAAGTAGACATTTTCATTCAAAATCTTGTGATTTTATGTATGTCTATATTTTGAAAAATTATAGTCAGGTTAGTTACTTTATCATACAGGTGAAAAATTATATGAAATAAAAATTTTAGAAGAAACTCATAAACAAGAAATCAGTCACCTACAAAAGAGATTGCAATGGTATGCTGAAAATCAGGAACTTCTGGATAAAGATGCAGTTCGGCTCAAAGCAGCCAATGAAGAAATTGAGAAGTTGAAACTCGAGGTAAGGCATCATTCAGAGTGTATTTCTGTACGTGAACCCTGTTGTCCTCAATATCAGTTCGGCATACCCTTGTATAATTATACCATTACTCCAAAGTCTTGGTTTTAATAACTGCTTTGGACTTTGGTTGGTATTTAGACGTATAGTATATTTTAGGTTAAACTAGTGCAAGCTGTGTCAAAACCCTTCAGATCTGCGTGTAGTCTGAGCCTTGCCTGTCTCCTCAGCCTAGTCTGGAGCCACACTTTCCTCAGTGCTCTCCTGCAGTCACACCAGAGCTCCACTGATTCCTATCCTATCAGGGCAGGTACACTTATTGCCTTGCTGGAGAATAAGCTGACCTGGATGCTTCCGTAACTCACTTCTTGTTAAGCAGCTTAAATTGCTCAAGTCTCAGCTCAGAAACCTTTCCTGAATCACTTCTCTGATGTAGCTGACAATCCTGACTTTTTTATTCCTGTTCTTTCACTCTATTCTGTTTTCCTCATGGCACTTGTCACTGTATTGATGGACATTATGTATTCGCTTGTCAGCTATCTCCTTCCACAGTGAGCTCAGGAACCTGCTTTTTCTTGCTCACCCTCCTTATCCCTAGCAGTCCTGTGCTGTTCCTGGAAAGTACCTAAAACTAAGGAAGCGCTCAGTCAGTGTTTACCAAGTAATGAACAAATCAGTCAATTTACTAACATGCTTCTACTCTGGGGCTTTATGTTTTAAATATGCTTCTTAATGTCTTTATTTGTTGGCAGATTGAGAAACTGAAAGCCAAATCCGGGAATCCATCTGCTCAGCAGAAGTTACATTCCAAAGATAGAGCAACTGATGCTAAAAAAATTCAAGATTTAGAGCGACAAGTATGTGTCACGGGTAAATTTTATTAAAGTATTTTTATATATGGTGCATTTTTGATTCAGGAGTTCCCACGAGTTGTAATAAATCTAGAAAATGCCCATTTTATAATAACAATAAAAGTAATAAGCAACTTCTATATAATCTATAACTTTATAAAAATTTACATGCCTCAGTTATAAGATGGTATACCTATTGATGAAAGGTCATTTTGCATCCCAGATCTATTAGACATGTAGGAAGAAGGAAACAAAGTTTTGAAGATCTGGTATAGAGTTAGGATTTCTTCTTTTAAGCTAGGCAGCGGCATACACCTGTAGTCCCAGCTACTGAGGAAACTGAGATAGGAATCTCATTTGACCCCTGGAGTTCAGGACCAGGCTTGGCAACATAGCATAACCTCATCTCTTTAAAAAATAAGAGCCCTTTTAACCAAACGTAAATGAGAAAAGTGCAGGAAAAAAGAACCTTGAACTGGGAACATGTCGGTAATGATTGGGAACTATTAGAAACACTTTAAAAATAGAACATTTAGTCTTCCAAAAAGCTGGTCATTGTCTTGCTCATCGTTTAGGGTTAGAAGTATTGGTTTCATGGTCAGTGTGGCTAGGAAACCATTAAAATCATACAGTGAAAGTTATTAGGGTAAAATGATTAAAGTATTGGGGGGGAGCAAAATTATAGTTACTTTTTCTTCATTTTAAAACATTCTGTAATGCACCATCCATATTTATTACTGAACATTAAAACAGAATAAGAATTTCCGGCTGTGCTTGTAAGGGAACCTGTAGTCAAGTCATAATACTTAAATGTATCACTATTATTCCATCATAAATCCAAAATTCTGAAGTCATCTCTATACTGAATCTTATTCTAGTTTTATGAAGAGCAGGAAAGCTAAACAAAAAATTAACTTTGTTACTTTTCAGGATCTTTTGTTGTGTTGAAAGGTATGACAGTAGATGGGGTCAGCAACTGAGAAAAGTATAGGACAAAGGTGGTTTGCAGAGCTAGAAATACTCTAAAATGACTGCTCGAGGGTTTTGCTTAAATTTTCTTCAGTGCTTAAGATTTACATTACCCAGTGTAGAAGCCATCAGAATTGTGAAAGAAAAAAAACCAAAAAATTACTTCTCCATTTGGTGACTTTTTAAAAGAAAAATTGGGTAGAATTGAATGTAGGAGAGTAAACAAATGAAGTGTGCTTAAGATGAAAATAGAGACTTCAAATAATGATCCGTATTAGCCAGAAATATATTATTTTATAACATTAACATCTTGTATTAACTTTTGTTAAACATTTGGTTTTATCACTTTAGATTATATCTTTTATAATATAGTCATCATTTAATATTTTGTTTAGTTAGATTTCAGATCTTTTTTACTTTGTTTCCACAAGAATTTGTATCCTAATGACTTTAGACTTGAATGTATATTTTATAATCAAGGTATAACACAATACAGTCAAAATCATTTTTAAGCTATATTATAAGATTAATCCATATTATATAAATTATACACAAATAAAATATTTTTCTAAAGAACATAAGTAAAATGGAGCAAATGAGATGCATTTTATAATGAAAATTTCAGATTATGGCTGTGTGTTCATACTTTTACTTAATTGAATATTTCATAATTTAATTTTGAACAAAAGTTTTCAAAAATTTTACTTTGTATACCAATGCCATTGTCCATAGAATATTTTAAAGTAAAATTAAAGATACAAATAAAATTTAATTTTCCTGAAAGTTAATATATTTCTACATTAATATATTTCTACATTTTAAAATTAGAATGAAAATATTTCTTAAAATACCTAAATAAACACAATTATAAATATGTAAATTCATTTTTAAAAATCTGTTTAGGTTTTATATCATTGCATGTCCATAGGCTAAAATGTTTAACAAGGAACTTTAATGTCTGTTTTTAAAGGGTATCGTAACCATAGTACCTTTTAAAATGCAGGTGTATACACATAGGCACATATACAATGGTACTTTGGTTCACAAATTTAATTTGTTTTACGGTTTTGCAGAAGATGGCTATATTTATGTTTGTGTGGGAAGATGGTCACGATTGTATGTCACCCAATGCAGAGTTTTTGAATGGGAGCAAAATTTTGTTGAATGCTTTTGAGAAGTGAATTGTTTGACAACAGAAGCATTCATGAACCAATGTATTATTGTAAGACCAACCTATGAATTCTGTGGATTCTGTTGCAGTTATGTCTTATAGAAAGAGCGTATCATGAGTCCTTGTCTTATAGACTAAATGAACAGTATTCTTTTATGAAGATTTCTTTAAATGTCATCAGATATTCCTTGCCTCTGTTTCAAAGTAATTTAAGCTTTATTTGGAGAGAGCCTTCAGGAGAGGGTCAAGGTAGAGAGGGTTCCAAACAGGACCAAAAACTTTCCAGGACTTTTCCAGAAAGTTCCAGGTATACTGAAAAATGTTTGCAATATGAGCATGTGTATGTAAGGAATTTTTCAAGCAGTCTGTAGTAGAAGCACTGTCATACAGAGGTCTCTATGGGGGAAAAAAGATCCTTGTATTCGAAGACTGGTTATTAGTAATATAATAGAAAACTTGAAGGTATATTTCAAAGGACTATAAGAGGACTGTAAGTTAACCAGTAGTTAGACCATTATACTATAGGGTTTTGTTATGGTTGATACATTGTGTGAACTTGAGAAGAGTAGAAGTTTTAACTGAGAGACTTAGCAGGAAACCAGGGTTCTTATTTTGTAAATATCCTCATCCTGCCTAAGAGGAGGGTATGGAGATTTTGTGAGTGCTACACGCCCTGGGGCTTGGGGGTGGCCTGTGTACAATATAAGGGAGAAAAAGACTTCTTGTTCTGCTCTGGCTGCTGCCTTGAAATGTTGCCCTAGTGTTGTGCCACCCTGCCTTGGAACCAGCTGATTATGGAATGAAACCTTGACAAACTGTAAGCTAAATAAATCTTTTCTTTAAATTTTGGGTATCAGGTATTTTGTCTCAGCAAGGAGAGAAAAGTAACTAAGACAAGTCTTAAATCAGATAATCTAGGATTATAAAATTTTAAATTGGTTTGTGTTTCTGTGTCTTTGATCCAGTCTTGAGACATAACGTGCTTTGGACATCTGAGATTCATATATGATTGACGTAGCATAATCTAACTTTACACATTAAATTGCTTTATTTTTACATATATTTTTAAAGGTTAAAGAAATGGAAGGAATTCTGAAAAGAAGATACCCCAATTCCTTACCTGCTTTAATATTGGCTGCCTCAGCCACTGGTGATTCAGCAGACAGAAATACAGTAGAATTCATGGAGAAAAGGATTAAAAAGTTAGAAGCTGATCTGGAGGGCAAAGATGAAGAAGCAAAGAAAAGCCTTCGTACCATGGAACAAGAGTTTCAAAAAATGAAGGTAAGCACAAGGCAGCTATGGAGTTTGCACTCAGAGATGGACAGTTGCGACAGAGCCTTCTTGCCTCTCATTTTAACAGAGACCTAAACGTACTTGCCCACAGGCGTTTGCTACAGCTGCACCTCCATTGTCCTGTCTTGTCCTCTTTCAGCAAGTTTTGGTTCAGACATAAAATGATCAAGCACAGGATAATCTTCACATCACCTCTCTCAGTGTTAGAATTAGTAGGAACTAAGCCACAGAAAAAGCAGGTAATGCCCCCATCATATTTGTTTAGCATGAGAAGAAAAAAGAAGTTATCATGATAGAACATTCTTTCGCTGAAATTTATCTAGATCGGCATGAAAGAGATGACAGAGCACACATTTTGAGAGGTGGAAGAGATGTAGGCAGGCATCTTCCAGAAATTGCTTCCTTCTAAGTTTTCTGCCCCTTTGTGAAACAAAAAGGAATCGAAATATAACTTCCAGTACAGACCAAGGATACTGTAGTATGTTGTATTCAGTTTACGTTTAGACATTTGTCGAGCACGTGGTTGTTGTCAGGATCTGTGCAAGATGACTTCACGAACTTCCCACCTCATCTTCTATAACCCCTCCAGTTAATGAAGTAGACATTGTTACCCTGTATTACAGAGGAGAGGACTGAGGTATTCACACTTTAACCATCTTTCCCAAAGTTCCCCAGCTGGTGGGTAGCAGAGCAAGGCGTGAAACCTAAGGTTTCTGGCCACAACCCGTGTCAAATTGCTTCTATTGAGGTGATCTCATTCCCCACAGATTTCTGTCCTGAGAAAAGCGGCAGATGAAAGAACATTAGATGCCAGAGACAATAAAAGGTTGAATCCTGGAAGTATGGTGGCCTGAAGATTAAGGTCACATCAGAGGAAGTTGTGTTTCCATTATTCACCTTCTTCATTAAGCCTCTCGGCCCCTGCCTGGTGGTTCCCTTTCTTTCCCACTGTCCTGCTTCCTACTGTATACTCCTTTACCACCCAGTTTCCAGGCATACTGACAGCTTCACCTTGTACCCCAGTTTACTCTGTCTCCTGCACTCATCCTGCAGTGTGTCTAAAGCAGACTGCACAATTGAGACAGTATGGCTGCTCAGGTATACGAGCGTCAAGTTTCACGAATCCCTTCGGTGCTACTTCCTAAGTAGCACTGTTGTGAATGTGGCCAAGCAATTCTTTCTTCAACGTTTTTAACCATTCACTCCAACTCTGTTAAGTTCATCTTTCCCCACCCTTACCCATTCTCCTTTCAGCAGACCTTACGCCCATATATGTAAATGGTAGCATAATCAGAAATACATCACTGTAGAGTCAGAGAGACCCTCAGTCTAGGCCCAGTGCCACCACGAATGAGCTAGTTACTCTACCTCTCTGAGCCTTGGTTTTCTCACATGTACCAGAAATAATAACTGACTTATTGTCAGTTATCCATTTTTATTTAAAATTATCTTTTAATTCTACTATCCCTTTATAACATGTAACTAAACTACAATCATTAATTAGAAAAATGGGCTGGGGTGGGATCATATGGTAGTGATAGAGCACCTGCCTAGTACTCACAAGACCACTAGGGTTCAAATCCCAGCACCACGACCAAAAAAAAGTGAATTTCTTATATTATATAGTAAATTCCCGACTAGTCTACACATATCCATTGTGCCTATCTTACAACTCATGACCCTAAAAGTCCAAATTATATTTTCATATCCCTCTACTATATATTCATAATGTCACGTGTTGATATCCTTTCAGCAACTTCTTATTTCTCTTAGGACATATAAATAGCATTTATCCACAGATGACCAGGCATTTCTGTCCTCTTCAGTGTTTTTTTATACCATGCTTGTTCCTTTCAATCATACTGGCCTGTTTCACCTGCCCCCTTATTTCCTATCGCCCCAGAAATGTGTATGTTTGTTGGTATCCTGTGAGCAGAGGTGTTCCTGTGATTCAGATGTCAGCCTAAAAGTGGCTCCAATAAAGTGCAAATAAATTTGTAAACAATAAGCAGTCAGTGTTCCTGCAACTGCTGGTGAATGAATTACCTCTGCGTATACTCTCAGCCCCAGGCAGCACCACAAGCACAGTCATTGGGTTGCGTTGCTAGTTGCCTCTGCCTCCTTCTAGACTCTGAGCTCCATGCTAACTAAGTCTATTCTGCTCTCACCTATTGCTGTATTGTATCATTCAGCGAGGTGCCTGGTGTAGAGAAGATACTCAATAAATTCTTTAAGTAATCCTTATATGGAAAGGTATTGGCCATATTGAGTGTTGTATAAGGCCCTAGTACCATGCCTGGAGTATAATCAGTAAATGAATATGGTTATTCATATTCTACCAAGCAGACAGTTCAAGTATGACCTCTAACCCCCCTGCCCCATTTTTATATATCTAAATCTAGTAATCTAACTTAACTTTTCCCTTTTTTATGTTCCCTAACTCCATCATCCCATACTTGCCCCTGCTCATTGCATATCACTTTCTCCCTGTTTTTGATGCTCAGAACACATCAGTCACTTTCACATAACATCTCCTTCTAAAATGTCTGTGCTTCTACTTATCCCCAAATTTACAGTCATCCTTCAGGATCAAACTTAAATGTGCTGTTTCTGCTGTCTCCCACCTTTCTTAGGGCTCCAGACTCCCAGTGCTGCCTCGCTCCCTCAGCACTGTGTTCATAGGCCCATTACCACAGTTAGCACAGGGCATTGTAACTTCCTGTGTTGCTCTCCTCCGCAGGCTGTGAACTCTGAAAGTAAGAACTGAATCTTTTCTTAACTGTGGAACTACCACAGTACTTGACACAAATTTATAATTTAATAAACATTCATTGATTGAATAAGCAAACACTATTCATACCTCTCTCCATGGAATAAATTGTTTTTATTTTTATATACCAAGGCTCCAGTATACACACTCTAAGCTCTCTTATGCCCTATAAGATTAATAAATTGATGTTAAAAGATTGAAAATGTGCTATTCCTCAGACTTTAGTACCCCCAGATGCTTTACCTATTCACAAGGAATATGTTTCACAATTTGCATAGAAAAGAGTACATAATAGTTTTAAATTAACCTATTGATGTTAATAATTTATTAGCAGTACATTAATAAATTAGTGCTATTTAACAAGCCTTTATTTTTAAGGTTCAAAATAAATTGGGATATACAGATTACATATTTATAAAGCAATATTATGAAATTATATGACATGTCAAGTTTATATGATATATTGCCCTTCAAACATAAGACTTGATACTTTCGACTCACAAGAATTAGGTACATTAGAATTTATCATGCCTGAATGAAAAACTAAGACCTGCTAGGATGAGGGGTTTAAGTAACTAATGAAATATTTAGCAGTGCTTTGATATTACATAGATTCTCTCTTTAGATTCAGTATGAACAAAGAATTGAGGAACAGGAGCAGCTGCTTGCCTGCAAATTAAAGGAAATGCCCGAGAAGCAGCATGACAATTCCAGGGTTAAAGTCTTGGAAACAGAACTCAAAGACATTAAGGAAACCCATCAAACCATCGTAAGAAACCTTGCAGCTGAAATAGACGTTCTTAAACGTCAGAATGCTGAATTAGAACTCAAGAAAAATAACGCAGACGATAAAGATTTCCAGTCTATAGAATTCCAGGTGGAACAGGCCCATGCCAAAGCTAAACTAGTAAGACTAAATGAAGAACTGGCTGCCAAAGGAAGAGAAATACAGGACCTTTCAAAAACTGTGGAGAAGCTTCAGAAGGAGAGAAGAATGATGCTGTCTAATCAGAGTACAAAGGGCAAAGAAGAAATGAATGCCAAAAGGGTAAAAAAAGATGTTTTACATCCAAATAAAGGAAATACAAACTTCTCTGGAGCCCTGGGTGGCAAGCTGTACCAACCACATACTTTTACTGACTCCCATATTTCAGAAGTTATACAAGAAAACTGTAGATTGAAAAGTGAGCTAGAGGAATTAATTTTGGAGAGAAATAAGCTGAAGATGGAATCTGAAGCAGCAGTGAACCAATTTGAAAACTCCATGAAAAGGTAAAATGTTAAGTTGTGTATAAATAAATACTTGGGAACCTAAAACATTTTTTAAAATCCTAAGACATTTTGTCTGGATAACCAGTTTGGCCTTGAACCAAATTTATAACTAGATTTTTTAAAAATGTGTTACTTTGCTGAATATTGATCTATTTCAAGGTAGCATTCTTAACCTGCCAGAGGCCCAGATTCTAATGAATGAAAACCTGTGCCCAAATGCTTGGACTGATCAATCTTGTCTTTCTGTACGCTTCCGAATGATGTTAATAATTAAGTTGGCCACTTGGGTCCTTCTTACAAAGGAAATGTCATTTATGATTGCTGTAGGCATATTACTGTCAGAAAACAACTGTTATTAAACTAATTGATGATCTAAGAAGAAAAGATTCTCTTTTCAAAAGTAAATTTCAAACTGTCCTTAAAATCCATGCATGACTTGAGGAACTTTATACATTATTTTTTGCAGAATCTCCCGCTGCTACCCACCTCTCTTTCCACTGAGCCTTCTGACAGAGTCTAGTTCTCCTACTGTCAGTCTTTCAGTGCCAATTTCCTCAGGTAGCCTCTTCCTTTCTTTCTGCCTCAGCTTGTCTTGAGCATGGCTCTCCTCTTTATAGTTTCTTCTCTCAGTGATGACTTGTCCCATCCAGTGACATTTTCTGCATCCTCATTGTCTTTGACAGTGTTGACCACATAGCCTTTCCTCAGATGGTTTCCCCTTAACCTCCATTGCATGGCAACTCTAAAACTTTTCTTCTTTTAGTTCCATTCCCTTTCCCTCCTCCAAATCTTTCTACAAAAGCTTAGTCCTTGGCTTTCTGTTTATTCTATTCTTGCTCTGTTGCTAAACATATCTATTCTTATGGCTTCTATGAATCATAGCTTCCAGATTTATTTTCCAAGGCTTGTTCTCTGATTGCAGACCTACAACTGTGGTTTGGATTACTTTTCTTAGAACCAAAAGCGTCTCAAGTTTTCTCTTGTTTACCCACAAAGTACTTCCCCCTCCTGAGTTCTCCATTTTTGTCTATGGCCATACCAATTCCATCTGCCAGGCCTTCCTTTTTAACTTGGGTTCGTGGTATATAGGGTACCTCCTTATAAATATTCATCATTTAGCTTTCTTCTTCATCGTACTAAACAGAGGCAGACTGTGTGATTTACTACATTGTTTTCCTACCCTGATCACACGTCATTTGTACCTCCCCTATCATCATGCTTGAAAACTGTTAATATTCTTTAAATATTTCCATATCTAAGTCCCTTTGCCCTCCAGTGACTCCCAACTTCCATAAAGATCAGCACTAAATTTCTGTCTAGCATCTTAAGGCCCCTCACTATTCTAGTAGTATTCTATGAGGTATGATCGAAAGAGTTTTAAGCTTTTTAAAAATTCATTACAATAAAAGAACCGTTTACCATTAATTGCCCTCAAAACATTCTCTTTTGCTTCAAACACATTTATTTCACATTCGCACCACTTTCAGAAACAGTTCTAGTTGAGTCTTTAATAAGTGTCTTTAGTTATAGTGTGTTAGGTAAATGGTGACAACTCAGTAAAGAACCAGCAGCGTGAATTCAGGGGTCTGGGTGGGAGCTTCTGGAATAACTGTAAAGGAGAGTCAGGGTCCAGTTCGTTGACCTGGATCTTTTCTGGATAGGTTAGTGGAGTTAGTGGGATGGGTTTACGTGGGGTGATGTGAAGGGAGAGGGAATGACAGTGGCCGAGTGCATGTTTATAGGAAAAATCTTTATCACCTAACATGGGGACAGATGTGTCGTGTCGTAGCAAAGTAGGCATTGGGTTCAGGCAGGGGCTGTAAGCTAGAACAGGATGATTGTTTTTGGAGCTCAGAAACTTGGGTGGCTGTGGAGGGCTAGGCAGCAGGAGTCAGACCTACCGTGCTGCTGTGGCTGCCTTGATGTCCTGAATCTTTCAAAATGTTTACTTTTCATGGTGATTTTGACTTTGCGAAAGAGCCAGAAGTTGCACAGTGCCAGATCTGGTGAGTAAGGTGGATGAGGACCCTGAAATATACTCACAAGCCTGCTTTTCCTTTGCATGACACTTGGCAGCAGATTTCATCTTACCATGTTTTTGACATGAAAGAGAACTTGTAGAACTGCTCCAGAAAATGGCAAGAGTGATAGGATAAATGCATTCAAAGATGAGAGAGAGTATTTTGAGGAAAGTTAAGTTCGTGCTATATTTTGATCACCTTAACCTGCCACATTTAATTCCTTTTGTTCATTTGTTTCAAGTCTTACCTCCTCCACAAAACATTTCTTGGAGCTTCATAGGAAATTGCCTGTTCCTGCCCCCAACTCCTACACAACTTGTAATGTGTACCAGGAAAATGTTAATCATACACAACTTTGTGGCTCCTTGAGAACAGATGTTCAGTTATTTCTTTGCATCCCCACAGAAACCCAGTGTTGGAGCAGAGGGAGCATGGAAAGGTTTAACAAGTACACGTGGTTGGTTTGAGAACCAGGGCGGCTAATGAGTCATCATGACACCCATGCTGTTCCACACTCTGAACCCTTCTTTCTTCACTCCTAAAGCTAACTGGGAAGAATCATGTTCTTTTCTAAAATTTCAAATCTAGGTTTTTCTTGTACATTTTCCATACATAATTGTCAATGTTCTTTTATTGTCAGCCTGTTTCTCAGCTCTAAACTGGAGCAGCAAACTTTCCCAGTTGAAGATTTAGGCTGGGGTTTTTTTGTTTGTTTGTTTGTTTGTTTGTTTAGTTATAATTCAGTCCTATCATAAGTTTGAAAGTTTCTCATTTCTCTAGAACTCTAACCATACTGTTTCCATGGAGAAATGCTCATAGAGAAAGCACATGATAAATTATCTGTAATTCATAAATTTCTATAAATTGCTACATTAGTATGTATCAACAGTGATTCATAACTTTTCCATGTATTAAACTGCCTGAATGCATAAATTTTTGTCATAGAGACAAATGAATTGTCTTATATATATAGTCCAAATTAACTAAATGCAGATTCCCTTGTATCCTGAGAATTACCATGCAGATCATCTTACTCTCACATGCACCTAGCCCTGGAGTCATGTTTGTGCACCAAAAAAAAAATAAATAATAATAAATGCTGCCTGTGCACAAAGGGAATAGCTGTGATTATACAAAAAAGAATCTGAACAAGAAACCTGAATTTATCTTAAAATGTCAAGCACTTTCCTTTAAATTCATGCAGATATTTTGAAGTTTTAGATTTTCTCAGAGAATATAGGCTCAAACTTTGAAGTCTAACTCTGCTTTACTTGAACCCTAGCTCTGCAGTAGATTCTTCTGGGACCCTGAATATCTCACTTTTTCTCAAATCAAGTTTAGCCTTATAAAATCTAGTGAGTAGGGCCAGGGGTATAGCTCAGCAGCACAGCAGCCTGGCAAGCCCAAAATTGTGAGTTCAATTTCCAGTAAAAAAAAAAAAAAATCTAGGGAGTCATGGAGTAGTTGTAAGAAACCATAGGCAATGATGTCTGAGGACCCCCATGATACAGTTAATATTGATACCCTCTCTCCTTTGCTTCTTTCATTTTTAGGCTTCTTGCGCTGATTTTTGTGCTAATTGTGAGTTGCGGTTGAAAAGCCACTATTATGTGTGAATTTCCTTTGTTTGTTCTGTAGGATCAAGGAAGACACTGCAGCACATATTGCATCCCTCAAAGCATCCCATCAGAGGGAGGTAGAGAAACTCCTTTGCCAAAATGCTGTTGAAAATTCTTCATCCAAAGTAGCTGAACTGAATCGTAAAATAACGACCCAAGAGGTAGATCATAAATGTGTCTTGATCTTTGGCTGTAATATATGTTATAGGACTGTGAACATTAATTTGGAAATATTTGAACTTCACTTTTTCAGGTTGACAGAAATGGAAAGTTATTAGCTTTTTATAGAAGAGGATGTTGTTGCCATGCATTTGATGTTTCTACTTTAAAATTATGCTCTAAATGAATATTTTTAGTTTGATCTCTACCCTTCTCAAATCCACTAAATATGTTGTAACAGATGGTGGAGGGACATGTCTGATGTGATTGTGACTGTAGTATTTGAATATTGAACCACCTCCCCCACACACACACACACACACACACCAACTCCCAGATGACAGGTAATTTATTCTCAGGCATTCTTTCTGCCTGCTACTTTTCATTTATTGATTAAATGACAATTTAGGTTTGTAGACAGGATCAGGGACGAAAGTAATAAACAAAGAAATATGCATAGCGCTAGCCCTTATGAAGCGGTCTTCTAAAAATTATGGCAAAGAATTCTGACAAGTTCAGCATTTGCTTGAATAAATATGTCTTCCTTTTTGGATAGCGTATCTACTTAGAATATCCCAAAATATCCACCATGTAATTTATTTTCTGAGATGTTAGATTAAAAAAGAGCATTACAATACAACTTTTACCTATAAATTACTTACAAATGATATATCCAAGAAAAGAAAATGTGCTATGATATTAACAATTGAGAAATCAAGTTGAAGAATATATGAATGTTAATTTTGCTCTTCATCCTTTCTGTAGGTTTTAATTTTAATTAAAAAAAAACTTTAGGGAGAAAACTTCAAGAAATAATTGTCTTATCATGATCCATCCCACCTATTGTTACTTTATACATTGTTAATTAAAAAACAAATCCCTCAATTGTAGAAGTTTAAATATAGACTTGCTACTAAATACCCAGAAATTATTGTAAATTGTTTTAGATATGAAATTGTTACTGTGATTATTAGGAGAAGTGTTGCAGTATTGGGGTGGTAAAATTTATTGATGTCTGCAATTTAATTTCATATGGGTCAGAAACAGGACCATTGTGGTAATTTAATGAGAAGTGTCTTAAGTGCCTTTCAAAAGTAATAATCCATGCAGCCTTGCAGATAAGTTTTCTAGCTCCCCCTTCTCCTTAGGCGTCAGGGAGTAGATGTAAGCATTGTATCAAGTGATTCTAAAGCATGAAACAGTCTGGGAGAAATGGGAGCAGTAATATCATAATACCGTACTGCCACAAATATGTCATTTCCCAGAGTTATAAAAGTAATAGTATGAGATTGTGAGGTAAATGGAAGTCAGTGCAGTCTGATCATTAAAAAGAGGAGTACAGCATCAGAAAGACACACTTCTCAGTTTCTTATAGGAATTATCTTCATATATTTGTCTTAAAACTGACATCTCACACATCTTAGAAGGCCTCTTTTAAATTATTTTTCTACTTGATCACAAAGTACAAGATAATATTGTCTACTTTCTTCCAGATATTTAGAATTTAAAGACTTACATTCAAAGATTTTTTTTCAATCATAAATTGACTTTATGTTTCATATGGTGTTCAAAGGAAAATGTTATTAACACAGTACTTCTGGCAATTTTCTAGGTCCTCATAAAACATTTCCAAAGTCAAGTTAATGAGCTGCAGAGTAAGCAAGAGTCTCTCGCAGTTTCTCAAGTTAGAGAAGAAATCCTACAGAAAGAAGTAAGCAATGCAAATATTTCTGAAGCATTTCAGTCATATTTATACATAAAATGTGTAACTTAAATGTACACATAGACATAACCTGAAAGTACGTATTATACATCAAGAAAATATTAGTAATTTGTTAATGTAAAGTTCTCCGTAAGTGACGTTCATATAGTATCAGCAAATTGTATTTGCTCTTGAGCTTTTGTGTGCAGTGGAAAAATGAGTTGAGAGATGTTTGGTTCTTTGATTTTTTTAGGAAGCAAAATTGAAATTGGATATTCAGAGTGATTTCTGTGCTAAAAGGGAGAAGTTTTTTCCCCCTTCTCTGAGGAGTTCTTAGTTGGACCATGTTGTAGTCAGGGGTTGTGAGGAGAACAATTAGAAGCAGGATATAGAGTTTATAATAGTATTTTATAATGATCACCCAAAGTTAACACAAAGTGCAGGAAAGTTATCCACAACACCAAAGACATACAATATTTAGCCAAGGACCCAAATCCCACAGCAGTGTCCTGCGTGAGCCCAGATGAAGACACAGGGCTCATGACAGTGCCTCCCATGAGTGCAACTGGAGGTCTGGAGCCCACAAGAAGGACTCACGCCAGTCTCTTTTATGGATCCGTGCTGGGAAGGCCCAAAGGTCAGCAGTGGAAGCCAGAGAGTCTGTGCCAATGAGGGGAAGGAGCTGTGCTAATAGGTTAAGGGTTCTACGCTGGAGCCAAGAAGTCACACTCACAACAAAGACCAGGGCTGTCCGGAAAAGCACCACAGCCATCCTCAGCGACACGGAGGCCCTGAGCTCCTCCAACAATAAGCACAGTCGAGTACATGCCAGGAAGCCAGTGTGATGAGTTCATCCTGGAGATTAAGCGACACACATCTTCCCCTCCAGAGCCAGGAAGCAGTGCTCGATGTAAGGACCAGAGCTTCTCCAGGAGAATCAACAGCTCAAACAGCAACATGTAGGAGAACCCACAATGCATCAATGCCTCTTCTCCTTCTCCATGTCTGTATTTATGCTGGCAGCTTTCCTCAGCACCATGGTGATTTAATCCAGCTGGCATTAAAAATTGACCACCAGTTTTTAATCCATAACAGACCAGATCTGACAACAAAAGACAAATTATGGAGAGAAAAAGAAGTGCACTAACCTATATGGCACACAATGTAGGAGAAACCTCACTGCAAAGTAAAGCAGTGGCTGAGAACTCTAAGGAGATTTGGGTTAGAAGTTACAAGTTCTATCAAAGTTAGGTCTATATATGTTACTTAATTAGAGGCATTTCTGTGGGAGAAAAGGTTGAGAATCTCCAGTGTTCAGGATGATCCTCACTGCCGCAGGCATAAGGGGTGTAGAGGTCAGCTGTTCTGATGACTCTACAGTGTATACCAAGTCACGCAGCTTGTTAGGACTTCAGGAAAGGGGACATGTGAATTTCTAATGATTCTAAGCCAGTGGGGTAAAAGTTGGTAATACTAGTTTGATAAATTACAATCTAATAGTGAAAGAAAATAGAATTCAGGATCCAGGCCAGGTGGCAGGTAAATAACAAAACCTCAAAGATTGATGAGAAGGGTTAGAATCTGATGGCCACAAGAACATGTTATAATTTTCCACTGAGAAGGTTTTCCTCCCTACATCACTCCCATTTGTGTCAAAATAGTCATATGGCCACGTTATTTCCAAAAATTGGTCTGGTCTTAGGAAACTTGCTTTAATTATCTACATAAATGCAACAAGAGCAGTGATTGTATATATAGGCTTCTTTTCTGCTTTGCTGAAAATTTTAAGAAGCAGTCAGCTAGGCATGGTGGCTTAAGCTGTAATCCCAATACTCGGGAGGCTGAGGCAGAAGGATTGCTGAGTTCTAGGCCAGCCTGAACTACATAGCAAGACCCTGTCTCAAAAAAACAAACAAAAAAGCAATCTCAGATTGTTCCTTTAAAAGGCTGTCTAGGCTAGGAAGACAAACCATCAGATTTTACTTACAATACTGGATGTGAACTCCCTGAACCTGTCAGATTTATTTTGTGGTTTCTGGCTTTTATACAAGTAACATGTATACCCTGGTCCTGATGATCAGGCTCAGTGATTTTTGCAAATCTTTTAGGAAAAGGGAAGTTAAATTAGGCAGCTGAGCATTAATCGAATTTTCTGAAGAAGTTGGAAAAGTTTTAGAAGTCTGAGGAGTTTATTGAAGGGATAAGACCAGATGTTGAAGTAGACCCAAGCCAGGAATCCAGAGATCCAGAATATCTTCATAGGGTCAGACTGAATCTGGGAGATGATATGTCCTTCTTTAATTTTTATCTTCCTGTAGATACCAAAAGAACATGTATTTATAATAAGAGCTCCAAAGTGTAATTGTTTCAGATATAAAATCCCAAATTTTTAAAGATACATGTACTTTAATGTGACTCTACACAAATAAGCTGCATACTAGTTTTAAACCGTAAAAAGGCTTGACTACGGATGTGACATGACAGACTTCCTCAGAGAACCTGCAGAAGATACAGTCTCAGGATTCAAAGTTTCTCTGAAAAAATAGCTAAGAAAGCAGTCTTACGGAACAAGAAGTGAGAACAGTGTTTCAAGTCTCCTGTAGAATGCACAATGACCCAGTCACAAACCTAATCTGTGACGCTGAGCAGGCACTTAGACAAAGCATATGGAAATTGAAACAGTATTTAATTTGAACATTCTGTGTATACATATGGTACCATCATCTTTCATTCAGTAAGCATGATTGAGTTGTGTTCTAAATCCCAATAATCATCTTCACACAGGTTTTCATACCCAGCACCACACTATGTTCTTTAAGGTACTCTCTGAGCTTTCCCAAACCATCCCAAATAAAGTGTGTTTTTCTTTGGTGGCTAATGATATCATTAGAGATGTTCCACATTTAAAATAATTACGTTGTCTCTGATTTCATTGCTTTTTATTTCACTTTTTTCCCCAACTAATTTAGGTAAAACGTGATTTTTTTAGAACCATTTACTAAATGGTTCCATATAAAACATGATCAAATTTGTTAATTTAATTAACTTGCATTTTCTTGTATATTACTACCTTTTGGTATTAGCAAAATCTGATTAATAAAATTTGTTTTATAATCATTACATGATACAAAAAAAATGCAATTAATTATCTTACTAAGCCTTTAAAAAATTCCTATAAATCCCCCTCCATTTTACTCCAAAGTGTGCTAATCACCATTTTCTTTGTGGATCATGCTGTGAAAATGGAGGTTCTGCACTAAACTATAACCTTCATGAGGACAGGGACAGTCTTATTTCTGCATATGCAGATCCTAAGGCAGCAGTCAACACAGAAGGAGCCAGTGGTCAGAGCCAGAAGAGAGTAATAAATAAAATTATGGAGTAGGAGGTCAAAGAAATACATATTCATTGAACTTTTTGTTACAAATACCTTGTATCCAAACAGCCCACCAAAGAAAGCCCCCACCTTCATGTTGAGCCCCATATCCAGATAGATACATGTGGAAGAGAAAAGTTATGGTCCAGTCAGTCATCTGGAGCTTCTTACAATGGGAGATGTGTTTGAGATAGGACAAACCTTTACTTCTTGTACATGAGGAATAGAAACTATTAATTACTCAAAGAATCCAAGGTGCCTCTTATCTAGAGAAATGTATACAAATATTTTTTAAGATTGCCTATTTAAAAAGAACTATCTCTTTATGACTTTAGTGTTTCACTTCATACTTCAATTTTAGATTACAAAACTCTTAGAAGAATTGAGAGAAGCTAAAGAAAACCATACACCAGAGATGAAACATTTCATGGGCTTAGAAAAGAAAATTAAACAGATGGAAATAAGACATAAGCAGAGAGAGCAGGAACTTCAGCAGGTAAAGTAGATCACGTGTGCATATTTTATTATAGTTCTTCACTTTTAAGGACCATTAATTTACTACAGTTTTAACTTACCAAAAGTTTCTTCTTAAAGTGTTCTTATTTTATTTAAATCTTGTTAGAGTAATAACATTTAAGAGGAAATCAGATTTTTAACTCTCAAATACTTGTAATTGAATTTGCCTTATATTTGGAGGGAGAAAACAACTGTATCATATTCTTATCAATAGGTCCCTAAGTTTTACATCTACCCTGGGAGCAGGGCTTTAAGAACAGTGTCCCTTATTACAAGTCATTTCAACAAACATGTGAGAAAAAATTGATATTGAAATATTATATACTTAGCACTAGTAAAAGGCTTACTACAGTTGCAAACATCTGCTATTTTAAACTTCTAAAATGGACAGGGTATGTTTTTAGGTACTTGCGTTGGTGCTGATATTTAGCTCTGCTTAAACAGAGTACTAGTCTGTTGAAGCTGCCATAGCAAAATATCATAGACTAGTTGGCTACAGCCAAAACTTATTTTGCACAGTTGTGGAGACCAAAACATGGTCAAATTGGCTTCTGGAAGGGCTGCCTTCCTGGCTGGGCAGCTGGCAGCCTTCTCTATATTCTCACAGGGCACACCAATGACAAGAGGAAAGGGGAAGTTCTCTAATGTCTCTTCACATGAGTACACTGATTCTATCAGATCAGGACTCCATCCTTATGACCTTTTTAACCTTATTTCCTTACTTCACACCAGTAGTTAAGGCTTCAGTGTATGAATTTTCAGAGGTCATAGATACGCAGTCCATGACAGTGTGTACTTGATACCTTTTAAAGACAGAGAAGACTGTGTCCAGGCAGAACTTTATAGATGACTGAGTTCCACAGCAAAACCCAGGGCTAATTTCTCAGCTTTGTCCCACCTCAGCTCTTTAGACTGTTACGTATTCTTCACGCCTACTGTGAACTCTTAACAGCATTGTATAATTTTTGTATTTGCAGATCATACAGCAAACATACCGAGTAGTAGAAACTGAGCAAAACAAAGAAATTGAGAAGTGGAAAAGACTTGCACAGTTAAAGAATCAGGAGCTGGACAGGTTCCGCACAGAATTAGACTCCATATTAGATGTTCTTCGGGAGCTGCACCGGCAGGGGGTAGTAGTGCCAGTTGCTTTTGCAGGTGAAGTGAATGCACCAGAATTTTAGTAGAAACCCAGGTTTCAGGTGACCTTCTCGAAAGGCCTGAAGATGATTAAAATTGTACCACTTTCAGGACAGATGTTGAAAAATGAGCTCCAGTGTGTTGCTAGAAAGAACCAATACAAACTTGCCATTTCAGAATAAATTGCCCTTAACCAATAAGGAACATAAAAAAGCATCATGGTATATTTTACTGAAGATCATTAACTAGTCACATTTTAAATGATTTGTGGACAGGTTTTTTAAGTCAGGTGATTACAACCGTATAAGATTTATTGTAAAAGGTCTCACATATATGCTGAAAATGGAAAGAAAATTGCACATATTCCAACACATTATTGATCCAAGGTGTATTAATTTTCTTTGAGACAGAAAAGCAGCTGCTCTTTCTTATGAAACTGGATAGAGGAATGTGAGCCCAGTGGTGTGGATAACTGGGTTGCTTCAACTATCGGCTGAGTTATAGGGCTTCCTCAGTAATTTAGATAAGAATTCTCAATTTCTATACAGGTAGACAGTGAATTCTCTGGTGGTCTAGTTTTCCACCCCATCTTTCAGGTGACTCCTCTTGTGTGGTATATGGTATAAAGTGAACAGTATTAGGTTAATTTGAGGTATCCACTGCATTGACCTTTCAGGCTGCAGCACATAAATGCCAGTCCTGATTTTTTGTAACTTTAAAAACAATACAGTAACTTTTACCTTTCCTATTGAAAAAAATTCATTAAGAAAAAATACAAATATGCATGAGTAGCTGCTTTACTTTACAATTCCCATTTCTAAAAGCAGGTAGGAAATATGTGAGATAGTGGTAAGTCAAAGCTAAAACTCATTTGTTTTCAAATATTCTTGCCCAGGACTGTCTAATAAAAATATAGTCAGACTTACATCTAATTTTTTTAATGCATAGTAGCTCCATATAAAGATAAAAATGAAAAAGTGCAAAGTTCAGGTTTTAAGTCTTCAGAATATGGTTTACATTTTTAGCACCCCTCAGTTTGGGTTAGCTACATTCCAAGTGCTCAATGACTGTATACCAGTAAGTGCAATGCTACGGTAATAATTACAAAGTAAAGTACTATATAAAAGACAGGAAAATTAAATCGGTGGAACTGTGGGCAACAGATGTGAGACACAGAAGTTGTTAAATGTAAGGAATGTAATTATTGTCTTAATGCCCAGCATTTTTAATGTACCTTTTCTAAGAGTGGTAAAAGCATTATAGTTTGGTATTTTTTTAATGTGAAAAGGTTTTAATTTAAAATATAATTTATTTTTATTACTTGTCTGTACTTTTGTGTATCTTTCATTTGCAAGCCTATGAATTCAACTGCACCCATCACTCCGTTTGTTCTTTTGATGGACTATACATGTATTCATTCCTAGCACAAACATAGCTGGTTCTGAATCACAGCAAAATGCAAGCATCAAATATTTAGACAAGGTACATTCCACTTTGATGAGGATTCCATACTCAAAATATAGTATGTTTTTGGAGTAAATTATGCACATATAACCGGTTAAAGTTTCGTAAATAACCATCAAAGATATGCTTATAACTAAAAACCTCAGAAACTGTGTTTCATTCCTTAATGATTGGCCTTGGGACCAGGTAAGAACACAGAAGATGGACACATTTGGGCTATTCTGAATAAGGTGGCTTTCATGAAGATTTAAGCTCCAGAAATAATTCTTTTCCACTGTGATGGTTAATTTTAGGTGTGATTTGACTGGCTTCTAATCCATATCTATAGCTAGGTATGTCTATAAGGTTCTTTCCAGAAGAGATTGGCATTTGAATCAGTGGACTAAGTAAAAAATCCACCCTCACCCAGTGAGGGAGAAAGTACTACCCAAATGGTTGAGGAAGGCCTGAATAGACAAAATGGCAGAGGAGAAAGGCCAAGTCAGTTTTCTGGAGCTGGGGCAGCCATCTTCTGTTGTTGGACATCAGAGCTCTAGGTTCTTAGACCTTCAGTCTCCAGAACTAGTGTCAGTAGGTTCTCGGGCCTTAGCCTCAGACTGAGTTTCACATAGGCGCCCTTGGCTCTTATGCCTTCCTCTGGACTGAGCTATGCCTCTGGCCTACCTGGTTGTGTAGATCACAGTGAAACAGACTTTTTATATGCATTGGTTTTGGGGTTTCTAGAATTGGCTTTATAAATTGACTCGACTTAAAAACACTGAAGACTTTTCAACAGTAGCAAGTGTTCTGTTAGCCATGGCATAGTGACTCTGAAGAGGAGAACTATGATGATAGTTGGGACTGTTGTCACCAGAGATGAAAGAAAAGGATAAGTTCAGGAATTTGAATTCCAAGCTCAAGCACTGCATAAAAACCTGTGAACTTCTAGGTATGCCCAGTTGGAGAATCTTAATTCCTGTAGCCACAGGGCTGAAATTGTTTGGATAAATCACAATGAATGTTGAAGTCCCTGCTTCAAAGGGTATTGTTAAAGTGAGAGCATTGTGAATGAATGCAACAAATAAAAGGAAGATGTACACTTAGCCAGGGAGTTAAAAGGCCTGTACACAAAATTACAAAGCATTGATGAGTGAAACAAGAAAATACAAGTAAATGAAAAGATACCTTGTGTTCATGAGTTGGAAAAATATTGTTACCCAACTCAATATATGTATTCAGGGCAATCCTTTGAAATTTTAAAGAGTTTTTACAGGAAAAAAATTTTCAAATGGAACCAGGGGACACCCCAAGTAGTCAAACCAACCTACCTGACATAAAAATATACTGCAAAACCATAGTCATCAAAACCACATAGTATTGACATTAACATACACAGACACACACACACACACACACACACATTGACTAATAGAACCAGGACAGTGTCCAGAAATAAACCCAGCTTTTACAGACAGTTGATATTCAGTAAAGCTGCCAAGAATACACAAAAGAGAAACGAAAGTTTCTCCATTAATGAATGTTTGGGTAACTAAATACCAATATCCAGAAGAATGTAGTTAGGGTTATATCCAAAAATTCAGATTACAGACAAAAGTAACAATTAAAAAAACCTAATGTAAACAAGGAAAACCCCATAACACTGGCCTAGGCAATGATTTTTTTCAGTATGACCCCAAAACCACAGGCAACAAAAGCAAAAATAAACAGATGGGTTTGCATCAAACTAAAAAACTGCACAGCAATAAGAACAAGAGACAAAGAGAAACTTTGTAAAACATACATCCAATAAGCTTATATCTATAATAAATTCAATAGCAAGAGGACCCAATTTTAAAAATAGACAAAGGCTCTGAATAGATACTGTTCTATCACTCAAGTGCCAACAGGTTCATAAGCAAATGCTCAGCATCATTTAATTTGCATTCATTTAGTAATGCTTCAGACTAGAAGGGCTGTTACCAAAATGTAAAAGTAAGTGTTGGGGAATATGTGAAGAAAAGGAAACACATTCTGTCTGTTGATGGCAAAGTAGATTGTAGAGCTACTGCTTAAAACATGGAAGTTACTGAAAAAACAAAAAACTACCATGTGATCCAAAAATTCCACTACTAGGTATGTATCCACAGGAAATCAAATTGGTAGGTGAGAGACATCTGCATTGCCACATTGCTGCATTATCCATTGTAGCAAAGAGAAAACCCTCAGTGCCCATCAACAAGAGGACAAAATGAGGTAGAGGAACATAATACAATACTATTAGTCACTTTGTTGTTACTGAGACAATACCCAACAACCACAGGTTAAAGGAGGGAACTTTATTTTGGCTCACTGTTTTTAAAGGATTCAATCCTTAATTGGTGTTCTAAGGCAGGAAGGGCATGAAGAGTTTGGCAGATGAAAGCTATTCCTGTCATGGTGACCAGGAAGCAGAGAAGGAAGGAGCCAAAAAGGCTTACTCTTACACATCACACCACCAGTGGCCCATCATTTCCAGTCAGGAGCCCCATCTGCTTGCCTTCTGCTGAATGTAGCTCCCCCATGATCCAATCACCTTACAAAAGGTGAAGACCTCTAAACACAGGAGTCTTGGGGGACATGAGCTTGGAGAACTTTATGCTGCTGAAAAACGTGACATTTATGCTTTCTGACTGAGATATTCCATTGTGCATATCAATTACATTTTTTTCATGCATCTGCTGGAAACTTAAGACTAAAATGAAATAAAGCATACACAGAAAGATAAATATCACATTGTTTCTCTTAACATGAGAAATCCAAAGTATAAATAATTTGAAGAGCAAAATAAAAAGTGATAGAAAATGGGAAAATATGTAGAGATGGAAAAGGGATCTAGGGATGGAGGAGAAAGGGAAAGTAAAAAGATCAAAATGCAATGTATGTATGTACCAATTCCCCAGAATGTATGTATTATGTGTCAAAAATATACTATGAAAAAGATGTTCAGTAACTTACAGCTAATACATATTTTAAAACTGCTGGGAGTAAATTTGAAATTTTTCACCCTCAAAAAGTAAGTGAGATGATGAATGTTGGTTCGATTTTGTCATTCTGCTATACGTATGTAGATAGCACATTGTACCCCATAATTATGTTATTTGTTAAATAATAAGGGCATCTCTAGAGAAAGATTGAGATCCTATAATTTTCAATGAAAACAGATAAGAAGGCCCATATATAGCTGATAACATTGAGCTCCCAAGTTCCAGTGTGTCTTTTTCTGAGCAAAAGTGGCCTTGAGCACTAAGGAGCAGGCTTTCCACCTCTGTCTGAGGGGTTTAATCCTGCTTGCCTGCAGAAAGAATAATGGTCTCCCTCGAAACGTTGCTAAAAAGGTAATACTGATTCTCCTCAGGGCACACCACTCCTAGCACTTGTTTAATTAATGAACCATCAAGCTCCTAAAAGTACAAAGTGTGTCCCACAAGTGCTACACCCTAAAAGAACTTCTTGAGTTTTCTAATTTAAAAGTAGCAATCCAAGTAATCAGTGTGATAATAGATTTTAGGGGTATGAGATAATAGAACATTATATGCATCAGGCCAAATTCACTGATAGGCACCCAGTAAGCACAGAAAGTCTGCGTTTAATGTTGCACCTTGAGGGGCTTAGAAAGGCTCTTAACTGTTTGATTGATTGACTGCAACATGGATCAAAAAAAGATGGCCCACACTAAGCAAATTGGAACTGACCTGTGTCCCTAGGTTAGCCTCAAAAGGACTCAAAATCTTAGGGAAATTAGAATGTTACCGGTGTTCTGTATTTGTCACTTAGAAAACCTACTCACTCACTGACAACATCACTTTCACTGATACTGTTAACTTTGAGAAAAATTGACTCCTGAGGGAAACCAGCATTGTGGAGCTGTATGTATAGTGCAGACCTTATAGAGGGAACCATATCCACTCCATTGCAAAGCTTGAATATAACAGATTCCAAGGACATCACAAGTCCAAAGAGGAGATGGGTATCTCAACTTGCCCCTCATGAGGTTTTCTGAATCGTAATCACAGAAAAGCACCTCAGGAAAAGTTAATGAGAGATGTAAACAAATTTATTTATTAAGCAGAATCGGTAAGTACAGAGACAGGAGATGAGAGGAGGCCCTTGTGCAGAACCTCAAGGGTAAGGCACCCTGTGATGGGGGTTGGGAATATTTATGTAATCTGTGTCTTGGTGTTTGCTGGGACAAAATACCCAACACCTACAATTTAAAGGAAGAGAGGTATATTTTGGCTCACTTTTCAATCCATAGCTGGTTCTGAGGTTAGGCAGCATGGCAGAGGGGCATGAGGAAGGAAAAGTTGCTTACCCACTTTTATAGGTTTTTCTTATACTTTGGAACTCAAATAACTGGATCCTCGATTTGGGCCTGATAGAGCCTGAATGTCTTGAAACTATCATTTCCTTGCAATTATATATCACGGAGATCAGAGGATAAATGGATTTGTAACTCAGGCCTGATTCACAGAAGGTGCAGCAAGTCCCTGTACCCATCCCGTGGTTACTTCCTTGTTCCATAATGCAAAGTAGGAATAGACTTACTTAGCTGGTTGCACAATCCATGCATTAATTAGTTTCTTAACCTGTGGAGTGAGGACTATTTTAGGGGAAAGAGCCAAATTGAAGCTTTTAGAGCTGCCTCTACCTAGGAAAACAGTAAATCAAAAGGATTGCTGCTCTTTATATTTTGCATTTCTCATATGAGAAAGCCAAGCACAAAATAAAAGACAATAGGAAATAGAGAGATAGATCTTTAGTATATGGGAAAGGGGCTGTAAAGTTTAACTGAGGGCCTGATCTGGGTGCCAAGGTCTCCACTTTATAAACATCCTTATCTTGTGCAAGAGGAGGACAGAGAGATGGTGTGACTACTACAGCCACTCTAGGGCAAAGGTAGGCTGCTTACAATACAAGGGAGGAAAAGAAACTTGCTCCTCTGTTGGCTCTTGTTGCTTTTGCTGTCTTCCACTGCCATGAACTGTTGCTCCTGTGCCACACCATCCTGCCTTGGAGCTGATGATGGACTGAAACCTCCACAAACTGTAAGCTAAATAAACTTACTTCCTTAATTTTGGGTGTCAGGTATTTTGTCTCAGCAATGAAAAAAAGTAAACAACACAGGGACCAAGTAATGAAAGGAGGAGAATGGGATTTTTAAAAAGTATTTGTTATGTGATTATATATATATATATATATATATATATATATATATCAAGTCCTTATGTACTACAAACATTTACACATACACATGCACACACACACGCACACAAAGAGAAGAGGTTCGAAAGACGGAGGGGAAAGGAATGAAAGGAGAAAGGGAAAAAAAGAATTAAGATATGCCATGTACATGTACAAACTCCTCATGATGAATGTAATCATGTGATGCAAGCAAGTCCTGAGAAACAAGAAAAGAAACAATACTGCACTCTTAGGGAGATTACAGAGATTAGTGCCACCATTAAGGATTTGAAAGATGTAGAGATGGTGATTATCAGTTATTCCTGTTCAGCTTTCCTAATTGGCCTGTGCACAAGATAGACTGATGTTGAAAACTGGCAGTGAATTATCATAAGCTTAACCAAGTGGTGATCTCAACCACAGCTGCTTTACCAGATATAATATCACTGCTTGAGAAGATTAACTTCTCCTGAGACTTGGTATAATGCTATTGATCTAGCAAATACCTTTTTCTCCATACTAGTTTATAAGACCCACCAACAGTAGTTTTCTTTCAACAGGTAAGTCCAGATACACTTTCTGAACTCCACGTTGGAAGTGCACCAACTCTCCAGCCCTTTGTCACAACTTAGTTCATAGGGACCTTGTTGCCTTTTGCTTTTATAAGCTATCACCCTGATCCACTACGTTGGTGACATTATGCACTTTGAACCTAGTAAGTAAGAAGCTGCAGCTACTCTACACTTAAGGTATTAGTACTTCAGAAAGTGGAAAATAAATCTAAGATCCAGGGCTCTTCTACCTTACTGAAATTTCTAGGGGTTCAGTGGTTAAGAGGCATGTTGAAATGCCCTTTATAAGGTGAAGGCTAAGTTAGTGTTTGTGGACCCTTCTATAACCAATAAAAAGGTATGATATCTACTGAAAGTATTTGGGTTTTGAAAGTGACATATTCTATTTTTGGATCCCTGAAGAGAGCCTATTTACTAAGTGATCTGGCAAAGCTACTAGTTTTGAATGAAGCCCTAAACATAAAAACCCCGCCAGCTGGTCCAAGCTGTTCTGCCACCCGGGCTATGCGACCCAATAGATGCAATGGTACTTGAGGTGTATAAAGATACTGTTTGGAGTCTCTGGAAGAAGCCTGCAGATGAATCACAATGTTGGCCTTTATGATTTTGGAACAAGACCCTCCCATTATCTACAGATAATTATTTCCTTTTTGATTGAATTCTTGGCTGCTATTGAGGCTTAGTAGAAACTGAACACCAAGCTATCATGAAAACTGAGTTTCCCATCATAAACTGCTTAATATGTAACCTACAAAATCATAAAAACAAGTGTGCCCAGCAGCATTTCAACATCAAATGAAGGCAATGTATATGAGATTGGGCCTGAGAAAGTCCTGAAAACACAAATTACTTGAAGAGCCTATCTACCTGATTGGTTGACAAAAAAAAAAAGACTCTGGTCTGGTTTACATATTTGCAGGTACTATAGGAAAGTAGACAGCTTCAGCACTGAAAGCAGCTTCTTGTACCATCCTAAAGGACAGTGAAGGGAAATCTCCCTATTAGGCAGAACTTTGGGCAGTTCATCTGTGGTTGTGCATTTTGCTTAGATGGAAAATGACTAGGTGTGTGATATTCATGGGCTGTAGCCAGTGCTTTGACTAGATGGTCAGAGAATTGCAAAGAACATAATTGGGAAATGACAGAAATTTAAGAAATATAGATACAGACTTCACTGGATGAGGAAAAAACAAAACACAGAGCTACTGTGGCCCATGTGAAAACTACCAATGGGTTAACTCAGCAGAGAAGGACTTTAATAATCCAGTGGATAGCACACCTGTTCTGTAAATACCAGTAAGTGCCCCCCCCACCGGCCACCTCTGTCATCATCCAATAGCCTCAGACAAAGTCATCACAGTGGCAATAGTGAAAGTTATGTATAGGCTTAGCAACATAGATGTCCACTTACTAAGGCCTACCCGGTTATGGCCACAGCTATATGTCCAATTTTACAGTAGCAAAGATCCACACTGAGCCTCTAATCTGGCACCATCCCTCAAGGCAATCAGCAGCTACGTGGTGGCCTTGTAACATTGAACCACTTACATCACAGAAGGTACATATTTGTTTACTGGAATAGACACTCTGGATGTGAGTTTTATTTTATGGCATGCAATGCTTCTCCCCAAAATACTACCCGTGAACCTACAGACTGCAGTATCTACCATTATGTTGTCCCACAAGGCATTGCTTTTGACCAAGGAAATTACTTCACAGCCAAAGTGTGACAGAGGCCTCAGGTTCAGAGCATTCACTAGTTTTACCATGACCCTCACCATCCTGAAGCAGCTGCCTTGATGTAAGATGCAGTTACAGTGCCAGCTAGGTTACAGTGCCTTGCAAAAATAAGATAAAGTTCTCCAAAGGCCATACATGGAAACAAGGATTATAGCAGTCAGTATTATGTCCTATGTTGTGATGAATACATCTATGTGAACACAGACAAACATCTTTTCTTTCTGCTTATTCAACATGTAACATACAATGTATTTACTTTATAGCAGTATTGAAATATTCTCAATTTTAAATCTTAGTTCCAAGATATCAGAAAAGTAACTATACATCCTGGAGGGTAGGCAGACTGGAAGACAGTGAGTTTGTGCTCTACGCCCCTCCATTACATCCCAGGGTGCAGGCTGGCTGAGTTTGTGTTCCAGGTCTCCTGCATTGCAGGCCGGATGGTGGGGCCCACTGGAGAACAGCAAGTTTGCACTCTGCATCCCTCCATTACATCCTGGATAGTGGGCCAGCTGGAAGACAGTGAGTTCATGTTCCTGGACTCCTCCTCCATTACATTATGGATGACAAGGCTGGGTAAAAGAGTGCAAGAGCCACAGGAACCCCAAGACTCAGGACAATAGGCCTGCACACAGACACGCACATACTTTGGGAGGGCAAAGTAATCAGTAAGACCAGCAACATGGAAGCATCTGAAGCAGCAGCAAGGAGAAAGCAGTTGACTCTGGAGAACTCCACTCACAGAATTCCAGTCCAAGCCCCCACATCCGGAAGCCAAGATCAGTTCCATATCTAGCACATCTCAGGGACATAACATGGACATTATCACAGAACTGTAAACACCAGAAGAAGGTAGGTTCTTGTCACAGTTATAAAGAACCAACTACATCTGAGGACATCCTTGAGGAACAGACATCACCTTTCCTCCTTGAGAGAGGCCTCAAAGCTAGTGGTAGAACTATATATCATAGGAGGGTGGCACGTATTAACATAGAAGACAAAATAAAAGAAAAAAGAGAAGGTGGAGAATGGCAAGATGCAGAGGTGTGGTACAGCCCCAGACCCCAGTTCACCCAAGTCAGGCTTGGAACTCTGGATGGATAAAGATGGATAAAGTTGGAAATCAAACACTAGAACTGTCGGAAAAGATAACAGAAGTGAAAAAACAAGGGGAAAAAGCTATAGAAAAAATGATCTCTCCGGTTCAAAAAGAAATGATGCTTCAAATTAAAGATATTAGAGAAGACACAAATAAAAGATTATATGAGCTTAGAAAAAGATGGGGAAAAAATGCCCAACATAGGAGAGAAATGGAATCCATGAAACAGATCCAAACAGAGATCTAGGAGATTAAAACCTACATTGAAAGTATGTGCAACAGACTGAACAATGGAAAGGGTAGAATTTGAGATCTTGATGAAAGAATTGCAGCTAGTGATCATGAAAAGAAAGGTATCTTGAAAGTAGTAACAGACGATGGGAAATCAATCCAACAGCTATTAAGACAAAGCAAAGAAGATTAACACAAGATTGACTGGGGTCAATGAGAAAGCTGGACACAACACCAATGACATAACAACCATAAATATATATATATATATATATATATATATATATATATATATATATATACTATAGGAGCACCCAACTATATAAGACAGTTATTGATAGACATGCAAATTCAAATAAGCAATAACACAATTGTAATGGGAGCCTTCAAAACCCCATTGTCACAGAGAGACAGATCAACTAGACAGGAAAAACAGCAAAGAAATATCAGAGCTGAAACAAACCAGTGAACAAATTGCCTTAATACAAAGAAGCCACGCCCCAAGGCTATTAATCAGTGGCATGAAGAGGTCCAGTGAACCCAGAGAAGCTGCCATGCCCCAAGGCTCTGCCACCATAAGGGGAGCATCAGTGAACCTCTCCACCACTTCAGGAACCCCAGATTGGAGGAACTGAGGCATCTAGTCCAGTCCACTACACAAATAGACTGGCAGCCAATGCAGGAAGCATCCAGGTTGTAACAATGGGCTCATTTAGAGCAACACAGGAAAACATCAAGATGAAGGACAAAATACAACCTGAGACCTCCAGTCCACACAGAATAAGTTCAGGAGACATAGATACAGTAGAAATTAGAAGTCACACACCTGAAATTTGTGAAAAGATAAAAACTGAAGTAAAGAAGAAACTTAGTTTTTGTATTTTTTGGTGAATTTTACATGCCTGCGTCTGATGGTCTGGACAGATATTTGGAAGAACGCAAGAGGCATTATGGTGGTCATTGTTAATTTTCTATTAGCTTGCTGTGAAGTTCTGTGTCACTTCCACTGTTTTGTTTGATTCTATTATGTCTGATCATGTAGGCAGCTATTTTGATGGTAACAAGATATATTACGTTAGCCATTGTTGATTTCCTATTATCTTTTTTGAAGACTTGTAGTGCTTTCATTGTTTTGTTTTGATTGGCTTTATTCTGTTTTATTTTGTTTGGTTCTATTCTCTTTAAATAAATAAATAAATAAATCAGTACTAAAACAAGTACCTAATAATACAATGAACCAAAGACTTGAAAAAAGACACTCCACCACAGATAGATGGAAAATAAGTATATGAAAAAAATGCAAAATACCATTAGTCATTAAAGAAATTAAATTGAAAGCTATGATAGTATACTCTTAAATGTGCATCTAAGAATGGATAAAATTTTAAAGAATGACATTACAACATGTCTGCAAGAAAGTAGAACAAGAATTCATGTACACTAAGGAATGTAAAATGCGGTTCATTTTAGAAAACTCTTTAGAAATCTTTTTGAAAAGGAAACACTTACCTAGAAAAACACTGAACTGGATGTTGCTTTTCTTGCTACATAAAAAAAATAGTTCATATAAAAACTTGTCAATAAATACTCATAGCAGTTTTATTTGTAATAGCCCAAATTATAAGTGACCCCAAAATTTATCAACAAATATATGGATAAACAAATTATGGTATATCCATACCATAAAACACAAGCATCAACAATGTATCAGCAATTGAAGGAATTATTGATTTAACACAGACAAGTTTCAAGATAATTGTGCTGAATGAAAGAAACTACATATACATTAGTAATACTGTAAGTTTCCATCCATATAAATATCTTGAAAATACAAACCAATATACAGCAACAGAAGGCAGATCTGTGGGTTCAGGGGAGGGTGGGATTACAAGAGAACCTTAGATAACTTTAATGAGTGCTGGATATGTCATTGACTGTGTTTGTGTTGATGGCTTCTTGAGCACAAACATGTGCCAAAATATATTAAATTATGCACTTTAAATATGTAAAAATTATTTTGTCAAGTATTCCTTTTTTTGCCAAGACTTTTTTAAAAATACAACTCAGACCTCATCACCTTAATTTTTGATTGGAATGAGATGAACAGTTTTTCTCTCTGCATAGCAAGGAGAAGGGCAAACTTCATGGAAGATTAACATGTATAGAGTATCAATAGGCTTTTTCATGTGTATGATGTCTACCAAATAATAGGAAATGTGTAGACCTGCAGGTAATTTGTATTGATTATGAAAATAATAAACATTGACTAATACAACGTTGTATTACCTTGGTTCATGAACTTAACCCCTTCCAGAATTTTGGTTGCAAACCAAATTGGATAAAAACCAAATCAAATTCAATGGTGAGGTTCAATACTGACCTTAAAGGAAACTTTGATTTGGTTCTCATCAATTTGATCTGTGACTAGAATCGTAGAAAGAATTAAGTGTGTGAGTTGAGTTACCACTGTAGATGCAAAGCCACAGATGACCTAGGTATTGAAGTTAATAGAGTCTTTTACAAGACTATAAAATGATTACTTTTAATATATTCAATAAATGGACATTTTCACCTGGAGAATATGGTAGAATGTATTTTTAAGAAGAATCCAACAGATATCCAATAACTGAAGAAATAAGTGTGCTTCCATTATAGGCATCTAAGCTAAACAAAAATTAATATACAGTTGGAGAGGAACTGGGCTCTGAAAGAAGTCAGCACAAAAATAAAAACATCAAAACTGTCACCGGAGGTGCATCTAAAGAAGACCAGGACTCAAGATAAAGGTGCAATGACCAAGCCTACATGCCTTCCTAAGGGATAAAGAATAACTTGAAATTGTATTGTAATAAGCACCACCTTGTCAAATAAGTCCAAAAAGGCATTAGTCCCTCAGGTGGGTGACCACAGAATCTGGACCTATCCCTCTCTCAAAATACCTTTGTTCTTTCCATGTTCCCCTGCTACTTGACTCATTTCCCAATTTTGTCAATATTAGCTAAGCAGTTATACTTATAATCCGATAGGTGACCCATGTTTGACCCATGTTTAACCCATGTTGTGAAATTACCCCTGACAAAGGGTCTCAGTGGCCACCCAGCTTGGGAGCCCTCCTGGAAATCTAGGAGCTGTTCTGCTCTCCAATAGAACTCCAGTTTCGAAAAGAACTCTCCTATTTTCTTGCTTTGGTTCACAACTTCATTCCTTGATGTTGTGGAACTAGAAACTTGGCACATTGACCATCTAGCAGGTTGAGAGTTGGTAATTTCTCCTATGTCACTTCCATTTGTAACAGAAACAGTGAAATGGACCAATCTGGATCACTTTCAAGTAAAGGTTTCAGTAATGCTGGATAGAATACAACAAAAATGACATTAAGCATGAGGGAAAAGAGAGCTTCCCAAATGGAAAAAAATAAAGAGGAACTATAAACTCAAAAGAATAAGCTTATCAGCTGACTCCAAATTTCTCTGGAGGAGATGCAATTTTACTACTGATTCAGAAAAAGTGCTCCTCTCAAACATTAGACCCTCTTGGTTTAGTGAGACTTACGGCATAAAAGCTTTTGGAAGTGCTGCCTCTTCCGTGATGAAAGTTGGGAAGATAGGGATAGAGGATTAAAGGTCATTTGTTGTAAGGACTCTGGTTTCTTCACTGAGTGAAGTAGGGAGCCACTGCAGAATTTTGAGCAGACAAGTAACTCTCCTTAGCACAATGAAAAAGATCACTTAGACCTCTATGTTCGAAGTTCTCAGAAGAGTTAGAAAGATGAACCTAGCACCAAGGTAGCTTAGTGACTAAGTTATATCACCGACGATTGTTTGCAGCAGCTGCTGAAGCAGCCCATCCAGAGTCCTTCACTAGCCAGTACCCATTCCCAGCAGCTGAGAATGCTGACCAGGGCTCCCTTTCCTCGGGAACTGCCCTTGATCAAGCCACTTCCACCCTACCATGACAAACAGTCATGCTCCTACCCAAGAGGGGTGTGAGTCTGTAGAGATGTGTGTGCTGGAGAGCTTGTTGTGAGATCAGGAGTCTGCTAGTTTTCCCCCTGCATGCGGTGCTTCCCAGTCCCTTTCCTTCTTCCAGTAGCTCCTTCCCAGTTAGCCACTTCAACAGTGCTCAGGTTAGGCTCTACTTCCATGTGGACTGACCTAAAACACTATTGCTATAGCAATCTTTTGATTTATATCCTTTATGCAATTCCCCCTTATACATTTCTCTCAAAATCAAAGATTGGTGTCTCCAAACTCTTTGTGCTAGCTCTTCGGCTCCATGGTCACTGTTAAGGCAGATTTGCATGCACAAACTCTCCAACATGTATACTTGGCACTATTGTGCTATCAAAAAGATGGTTTTAGGATAAAGTCTAACATGATATTTCAGTTTTACTATTTATGTATTATAATTTTATTATGAATGCACACCCAAAGTAATCTGGGTCAGATCATATTTCAATATTCATTTAAAAAGCAAACCATAACCACATAATGTTCCACATTCCTATTCTTACCCCAGAAATAACACAATGGAAACCTGGACAAAATCTTCCAAATGTACAAAGTATGTATCTTAGGTGGATAACAGAAAAAAATAGTTCTTCTAGTTATAGAAAGGAAAAATACAAAAAAATAGAATAAAGAAAAAGCCTTGCTTCAAAGAAAGCAGATGGAAAAGATCCTGGAAATGTAAATACATTTCCCTTGTATCTCTGGAGGCCCTAGCACTTATTTCCCTTGAAATGTAAATATAACTCCATAGTCAGACGTATTTCTGTAGAATTCTCTTCCTAGTTACACAGTTGTATATTAACATTGCACGACTTGCTTTAGCCCAGGATAACAAATTGTCAGCAAAATTTATTCAAAAACCCCAACTCTTAGAAAAACAAGAATATTTTCTCTATACTCCAAATGTATCTACCTCAAAAATCAGCAGGATCAGATCTGTATCTGATTACAGGCTGCGGGAGGTCACCTCCTCTAAGACATCTGTATGCCTAGCTTGGACATAATGACTGTTTTCCACAGCACATTATTTCTGGGTGGCACTGTCACCAAAATGCGTTCAAAGAGTTTCTGGAACAGATAAGAAACCTAAACCCCTAAACATGAAATGTTGGAGGTTAGCTGACTCCTGGCACAGAAAAAGAATTTCCAGGACTAGTCAGTAAGAAGCACAAGAAGGGTTTTATTAAGCAGAAATTAAAAGGTAATTCAAAAGGTAAGTCAAAGCAGTAAGAATGTGGGCCCTCAAGAAAGAGAGAAGTACATGAGACAGAATTGGATATATTTATGGAGATTTGGGGTGTTTTTAAAATGGGTGATCGAGGGTGTGTTTTTCTACTGTCTGCCAGGTTACTCATCTGGCAGGATATATGAGAAAGCACAACATTTTCCTGTGTTTGAAGTTGAGATAATGCTGTCCATCAATACTGCTGCTTCCTTGATGATAGAAGAAGTGTAATTTACTGGTGAAAAAGACAGCTTTGGAGTTGTTTACTTATTCTGTCCTTAAGGCACTTAGGTTTGTTTTTCTTTTAATTTTTTAGGGTTTGGTTTGGTTTTGTTTTTAATGAGTTTCCTGGAAGGGAAAAACATTCAAGTAACTTCTGCTATCCTGAATTGTTTTTTGTTTTGTTTTGTTTTGTTTTGTTTTAAGTATAATTTTAAAATCCTTAATAACTTGCCTCTTTTTTGCCTATTTTTAAAAAACTTCATCTGTCTACCTCAGCATAATGTTGTATTGTTTGCTCTACTAATAAGACTATTACAATGGAAATAAAATGGCTAATGAGGGATGGGGATATAGCTAAGTGGCACGAGAACCTGCCTGGCAAGCACAAAGTCCTGAGTTTGATTCCCAGTACCAAATAAATAAACAAGTAACATAAAATAGCTCATGTATACAATATACACTTTGGCAAACTCTTGGCGGCTTTAAATATGAAAAAATCTACTGCCACACAGAAATAGCCTATCACTTATATTTGGTTAAGTAAATTGTAAGTAATAATACTATTCATACTGTAAGTTAATAAAGCCAGCATTCTTGCACTAATTCTACTGCATAAAATTATTCATGAAAATAGTAAGTATCTATTTATAAGAATTTGTTAAAGTGGGGTTTTTTTGGTATGAACTGAGTATTGAACCCAGGGAACACTGAGGTATGTCTCCTACCCTTCTTATTTTGAGACAAGGTCTTGCTATATTACTGAGGCTGGCCTTGAACTTGGGTTCCTCCCCTCCCAACTTCCTAGGTAGCTAGGATTATTTGTATAGATCATAATACCCTGCTAAAATAGTTCTAATTACACTAAATATCCCATGCTTTGTTCAACAGTTTAGAGTTATAAAAATACTTTCCTTAAAAGACATTATGGGAAAAGATTTTATTTTTGGTGGAATAATTCCTAAATAAAATCTCTTGCATGAATGTATAACCAGGATCCCAGAATGACAGCCAGCGACTCCCAGTTGAAGAAGTTAAGAAGCACTACAGACACAGACTAGTTTTAAAAACTAAAAAAAAAAATGGATTCTGAAAACAAAGAACCAGAGAAAATTCCTGTGCACTCATATACATTTATTATGTAGCTTAAGCAGATAAGTAATAAACAAATTCATAACGAAAATTGCCTGCCCCAGATTAGCAGCTGGCCACGCATACAAGTATGTGTGAAAAACCAAGTTGTTTCCAATACCGATGTGTAGGTTTGATTCCTTCATAAAATTAACTCTGTGATGCTCTCATGGTAACATAGTCGAGGCCACCCTGAGAATCTGTTAGTGTGGCATGTAAAAGTCACTGACCATCTCAGCTCAAAGCTGCATGATCATCACCTGCATAGGCAGCATGGCAAACAGCATTTTCCTTGTTCTAAAGCCAATGGAATAGCAGTGCAACACTGATTAACACCAGCACAAAGACACAGATACCCTCTCATTCAGATAACAACCTTCCCTGCATTGCTTGGGGATAGAGGTGCCATGCGATATACCATGAATTGATATTCACTCTGAGAGACAGAGCTATACCTACATTTAAGCATGGGCAGTTGGAGAACCTCTGAAGAGCTATTTCAGCAAAACCCAGCAGAAATATTCACCGCAGTGACTATATGGGTCCTGAGTGAGTAAAGATCAACTCAGTAAAGTATGGCTCAATTAAGGACTGAGTAGAATGGAAGATACAGAGATTCAGGGAGCCAACAAGAAATGAGAGGCAGGGCCCTCATTTATAATTCTTTATGGATGTCTCAGCTTGCCTTAGCTGCAAAGTCACACATTCAAAAAGTGCTAGTGCTAGAAGAGATCACCTACTCCAGATATCACTGACCATTAAAACTTCTGCAGCCCAGAGAAGCAAAGTAGTTTGCTAAAATGTATAGCATGAGGGTGTGAGGGCCAGATTAGAATGTAATATGCCAGGCCTCATTCAAGAGTCCTGACCTATTTGGACAAAGTTTCAACAAGGAGAATGAGGATAGTTCAAATACTACCCATAACAACAACAACAACAACAACAACAAACCTCAGTGTGTTAAAAGGCAAACAAAGCACGACAAACACCAACAATGAAAACCTTCAACTGTCTTCTGAGAGAGGCTTTCTCCTCTGTCTTCCCTGCATATACACACAATTTGGTGAATGGAGCTTTCTTGCTATAGGAAGACAGAACCTGCGTCTTCAGAAACAGAGACGTTTCTCAGACCAGGTCTTTGCGTGAGGTCTGGGAAACTGGCTTATTTTCTAGAACAATAGGCGGTTCTGAAATCAGAAGATCATCCTCCCCAAAGGAGTTCTGGTCCGTGTTCACAAAGTTGGGGATGTCAAACTTCATGAGCCTGTTCAGCTCCTCTTCTGCCCTCCTGCTACCTCTGATGGCTTCCTGGAGCTGCACATCACTGTCGATGGCCGTGGTCTGGTGACATGCTTTGGCCCTGTCCAAGCGTTCCACTTCGTTGATGTAGCAGTGAAAGAGAGATCTAGACTCTTCATTGCCCTGGTGGGAAAACACTTTGTCTGGCTCCAGAGGTTTTCCAAAGTCTGACACAAAGCTGTTCATTCGGAATCTCTTCTCTGAAGACTCTACATTGCTATAAAGAAAATGAAAATAAAAGATTACAACTTACTCACATGCAGGATATATATATATATATATATATATATATATATATATATATATATATATATATAAATTTCCACTAATCACCAGCATATTTCCACTAATCACCTACTGAGTATCCTTTTAAGAGCAGGCAGAAAAACAACAGAAATGTGAGACATCACTTTTGAACATGTATAAATAAACTTGTAAGAAATATCTCAGATGAGAGCTCCTGGATTATCCTAAAGATAGACACTTTATTAAAGAATCTTCCAATATTGTGCATGTACATGGGTATATCTCAGTTGATCCTCAGATCTTCTGCATTAGAATTACTTGAAATGCTTCTTAAAATGCAAATTCCTGGCTTACAGAAACTCAGGCCCTCTGGAGGTAGACTAAGCAATCAGTATTTTCATAGAATTCCCAAGGATCATTATGATACTGAAGCTCGGGAAAACTGGTGTATATCACAGTGGCCCAAGCAACAATAATACACACTAGAGGAGTATTTGTCAATTACTATTTGTCAAAACACTTCAGTATCCATTTATTTCACTTGATTTTCAAAACCGAGCAGTGTAGTCACTTAGGGCAAGAATTTTTATATCTGTGTTACAGAAGAGAACCTGCCAAAGCAGAGAGACCCTGGCGTCTGGGGACCTGCACCGTGCAGCGACCTGGGGTGCTGGGAGAAAAAGGAATTCCTCCCCTATGTGGTGGGCGGCTGTGAGTGTGGCAGGCTTCAGCGGCCCACAAGAGAGAGACCCTGGCGTATCAAGACCTGTACCATGTGGTGACCTGGAGTGCCAGGAGAACAAGGAATTCCTCCCCTCTCTGGTGAGAGGCTGTGAGCCTGCTGGCGTGAGGGCTGAGAATCAAACAAACATCTCATGTCGCCCTGTCCCCTGTCCTGTGTCATGCCGCTCCCCCCCTCGCTTAGCAAGTGGGAGCCAGTGAACTGGACATCTTGTGAAAGATTGGCTATGTTGTTTTCTATGAACTCTCCATATACAAAGATATGGACAACCATTTGGAAGAAAACAAGAGACAATATGATAGATAGTGAAGATCTCTGGTTGTCTAGCTTTGAGATTTATGCTTTCTTATGTCCTGTTTTGTTCTGTTTTGTTATGTTAAATTTTACCCCCTTTAAAATAAAAAAATAAAAATAAAAATATGTTCAAGAACAGGATGAAAGTGCCAGCAGCCTGAGATTACTATGCTAAAATGGCAAGGGAAAAAGAGGGGTTAAAGTGTTTAGAAAGAGTGTCATCAAGATTGCTTGGACCCAAACCATTCCCAGATTCCAGGGCCAAAGAGCTTTGAGAAACAGATTTTTGGCTTTTCCTTGGGATGATATGAGCACAACAGAAGACCCAAATGTCTCCCATCTTTGGCAAGAGCCAGGGCAGTGTACACAAAAGCTCCTCTCTGATGCTTCCTCTGCCCCACTATGCTAAACTAGTTTTCCACCTGTTCTCGCTAGCCTAGTCTCAATGATCTGTTGGTGACAATAGTGCAATCTGTCTCATTTTCTTCCCCCTAAAAGCAGAGAAAAGTTCATCATTGAAATCTCAGAGTCTGGTTAAACATTGAACACTCAATATTCTCTCTCTCTATCTCTCCCTCCCTGCTTCTTTCTCCCTCTCTCTCATTAACTGATAAACTAAAGGATTTATACAATATTCCCTCAAGTACTTTCATCTTCCATGGCTTCAATTACCTGTGGTCTAATATTAATAGAAAATTCCAGAAATAATTTGTATATTATAAGTTGACATTCTAAGTAACATAATGAAGTCTCATGCAGTTCCACTACAGGGGAAATTAATCATCACTTTGTCCAAAGTATCCATGCTATATATGCTACCCACCCTATGGCAATGGAGAGAAACAGAGAGTGCACATTCACAAAAGTTTTATTGCAGTATACTTTTATAATTGTACTACTTTATTATTATTAATTTCATACTATATCTAATTTATAAATTACACTTTAATATAAAGGGTTCAGTATTACCTATGGTTTTAGACATCTATTACCTATGGTTTAGACATCTATTGGGGATCTTGGAACACATATTCCACAAATAAGAGGAACTACTTTATAAAGAAAATGTACGACCATGAATACCACTTGCTTCAATTCTGTTACTATTCACTATTCAACTCAGTTACTATAGCACCACTGGGTAAAATTTGAGTAAGATTTCTGAAATACAAAGATCTTAAATATAAAATAAAACCCAATAAATTATATATATATATATATATATATATATATATATATATATATCCATGAGACTATCATACTAATCAAAATATAGAACATGTACTTTATCATACAGTACTTTATCCTTCCATTCAATTTCTACCACTTTAGGCAACAATGTTTTGATTTTATTTCCACTGATTGATTTTGCCTGCTCATAAATTTCCTATTGATATCCACCTCCTACAGGGATCTATTTTGGTATTTCTCACCAAGGATTAACTTACCTACTCTTTAAAATTCATATAAATGAAAGCATGCAATATTGTCCTTTGTGCCTGGCTGCTTTTGCTCAGTATGTTTTTGTGATCACTCATGTTGTTGCATATAGCAATAGTTTATTTTTTCTTTGCTAAATAATACTGTATTGTAGAAATACACTAAAGTCTGTTTATTCATTCTCTTCCTAAAGGGCATTTGTGCTGTTTCTAAGTTGAAAGTGTCAATCCACCAGGAACATTAATGAACAATGTTTTTATGAACAATGTCTAATGAACAATGTACATTTATTGATTCTGAACAAAGTACTTAAGAGCAGAATTACCCGGGTCACATAGGAGATGTATGTTTAACCTTTGTGGGCTTGTTTTGTTTTGTTTTGTTTTGGAGGCCTTGAACTTACTTGTAGCCCAGGCTGGCTTCAAACTCATGGCAATCCTCCTGCCCCAACCTCCTGAGTGCTGGGATTACAGGCATGTACCACCACACCCAGAATGTATGCTTAACTTTTTAAGAAACTAAAAAATGTTTTACAAAGTAGTCATACCATTTTATATTCCCATCACAATGAGAATTACAGTTTGTTCTACACTCTTGCCAACACTTACTGTTGTTAGTCTTTTTAATGTTGGTCATTCTAATGGGAGTGAAACAGCATCTCTTAATGATTTTAATATGCATTTCTGTGATGTCTAATAAAACAAGTAGGTTTATGTTTTCTGATATGTCTATGTGTCTATGCCTGCTTAGAAAATTAGATTGGGGTTGTTTATTTCCAGAAATTTTATAATATATCCTGTCTGCCAAAATGTACACAGGAAAAGAAAATGTACACAGGAAAAGAAAAAAATTGTATAAATATTTTAAAGCTAAATTTATTGAGACATCATGAGATTAATAATACAAGTTACATTTGGCCTCTACAATTACAAGTGGTGCTCCAAGTAGTAGCCATTAGCTTCCAGACATTTATTAGTATGGTGAACTGTTGAAGTGTGTATATATTTTTCAGCAGATTCTATTTAAGCGTTCTATTGGACAGGATTGCTCTAGAATTAGTGACTTGAAAAGATACAATTCATGTTGAAATTGGGGCCAAGGTTTATTTTCTTTAAGTTGATTCAGTGGCTTCTCTACCAGTTTATCTAGCAGTTTAAAAATAAATTTCATTTCAATTGACCTTACACAAAAATCATTGTATTTCTACATATGTTTAATGAACAATAAGAAAATTAAAAAATAACTCCACAATAGCATCAAAAATTACTTAGCAATAAATTTAGGAAAGTATGCTTAAGACTTGTACATTGAAAAGTTTCAATTTCAAAAACAAAGAGAAATTAGAGGAAATGGACCATGCCTGTGGATTATAAGACTTTGGGTACGAATTCACATAACCATTTGCAGCTTCCTTCTTTTTAGTGCCAAAGTCTTTCAGTTCTTTTCTTCTTATGCTCATTCACCAATATAGTCCAATGATTTCTTTTTATATTTTATTCAGGTTTTATAATTGTTATCTGCAAGATTATTCTGTGATAAGCTACTCTGCCTTGAGGGACTGCACTCACATGCCCAATGTTTTTTGGCCATCTTACATATGGAACCATGTCCTGCAAGAAATCCTCCCTGACTCTTCCATTCTAGGTTATGATATTCCTCTCTATTTGTTTCCTCACTCTGTACTATGTTTATTTCTTTTCTTCTCTATCACCATCATCTTGAAGGCAAGCACTGTGCATTTCTTGTCTATGTTCCCAGTATCTATAATAGCACTAAACATATAATAGCTGCTCAATACACTTTCATTAAATAAATGAATCCATTTTGAAGAGATCTTCATAAACTAAAGTGACCCTTGCCTTGATAGAACACCTCTTCCACAGCTTCTACAAGATCAGAAATAAGTTCAAGGACATGCCCAGCAAAGGCTAAAAGCAAAAGCACATGAACATTAATGGGGAGATGGCTGATTCTCAGTGTAGACTTCAGAATCAGTGATACAGGAGGTCCAATAAACCAATCAATCCATCTCTCTCCTGCACCTATATTCGGCTAAAGGAAACACCTCATCTCTTCTTCCCATTATACAACCCCACACCCCTAAACTCTGCCATAGGGCTTCACTCGATGGTTCTTGGAGCTTATGGACCAGCAGGCATCTTGCACTTTGCACAACTAGCCAGCCAGGAAGGGTGTGGGGACTCAGATGCTATGGAGGAGACTTCCTGCTATGTATTGGTGTGAATGGACTCAAACCAGTACAGAGGATTCCAGTCTTTTTATATTGCCATTGTTTAGTTTTTGAGACAGAGCATCACTCTGTAGTTCAGGCTGGCCTTGAACTCACTATGCTGGAATCACAGGTGTACACCACCACTCTTGGCAAGAGATCTCCAATTTTAAAACAGTGTGGCCCTCATGAATCACACCTGAGAATATTCTTAAACATTTAATGTAGGGAATATTAAAAGCACTTAAGTAGGCAGCAAGAAGACTGCAGCTGGGTATTCTCTTAAGTTTTTCAGGAAAGAATTTTCCAATCTTTGGCTAAGTTAGCACTCTACAGGATATATGTTTCCTTGACAGAGGGAAGACGGTTGGCTGTGGCTATAGACAGCCCTTCCCAGTCCTCATCATGATCCAGGAAGTTTATATCCATAGTCCCAAAAGAAAGTTATTGAAATTCTAGCAAGTTAATTCCAATCTACCACTTCAGTGCAACCCAAGGCAAGAATAAACACACTAAGACATTTATAGTTATGAGGAGCCAAGGGGTCCTAAGTCCAGCCAGGATGAAGTTTCACTGGAACAAAGGCCCCTGTCCAGGATCCAACCTAGGTTTTATTAATTCTCTATGAGGGTATCTCAGGGATGAGTGACAGTGGAAGTGGCAGGAAATACATGAGCATAGTCAGCTGCACTAGGTGGGAGGCCTGAGATCACCTCTGCAATACGAAGAAGGAAAGATATGCAGAGCAAGTAATTAACACAACTGAGGCAGTATCGAATGTTTTAGGCCAGTGCTTCAGCTTTGATATACAATCTCTTCTGCCCTGGGAAGTCATAGCTACTTATCTCAAGGATGGGTCCCAGCAGACAATGTGGAGCAGTGGTTCTTGAGGAAACAGCCACTACCACCTTGCTTTAAAGATTACACATCAGCTTCTCAGCCAGCCCAACTAACACTGCTTAAAGCCAACTGAAAGGATAAAGAAATGGCCTAGCCAGCTGTGTACATATCAATACATGAAGATAAGGCCAAGTTTAGCCAAAATGGAGATCGTTGCTCTTCTTTCAAAGAGAACAATCCAGGAAGTTTGCCACATGTGGCTTAATCCTCTCAAATCAGAAACATAGGGAAAAATAATTGCTCACCAACACCAACTATATTAGAGCAGGTTAAGGAGCTTAAAATCAATCTGCCATCCCGTATCTTTAGCTATACTGATAAAAATTTAAAAATCACAAAGCCCCAACATCAGAAATTCTACCTTAACCAAGCTTATAAGTGAAAGCAAAGCCACAAGCTTCAAATCTAAACACTTGAAAGAATGAGAATGTGAGGATGTTGACTGAGCTAGCAATGGATAGTGTTATAGGCAGCTGAGTTAATTAGAAATATAGGCAGTTAGAGCCAGGCCCTCGACAGAGCCAGTGCAGAAGACCAGATTATCTGCAACCTTGGAGGAGATAGACACCTCTACTGCAGGCCAGATCTCAAGACAAAAGATAAAACGAATGCATCCACATCCTAAGTGTGGGGTTGATATTCTATACAGCTATCAATCACTTTGAGGGAGCCAGAAGGAGCCACTAATCCAACCCCTTACAGGAAAAAACCCTATACTACATTCATGTCCACTTGCTACATGACTCATTTCCCCATTGGATCCCAATTTAATCAATTTTACCTGAGCAATTACATTCGTAATCTTATTGGTTGATCATAGTTTTGTCTCACCTCAGGCCTTGCGAATTCCCGTTTTTCCCCACCTTGGACCCACCTCACCTCCTGGTTTTGCTCTACAAAAGTCCATAGAAAACACAGTCCTCAGAAATCCACTTGGGAGCCCTCTGTCTCTCTCACAGACAAAAACTTTCTTTCTCTCAATAAATATTCTGCTCTTGACCTCTGTCGTTCCTAAAATTCATTCTTCAATTTTAAAGAACACGAACTTTCTCCTATATCAATAGTATGTTACAACTACTATCCAGAAAACTATGAAGAATATTTCTCAGAAAAATTCATATTCATCAAGAGTTTCAGCACCTTTACTTAACTTTTTTCAGGTTCACACTCAACTGTGTCATCATGAAGGTGAGATCTACCTAGTGTGTTTGCACATTCTTCTCTGTGTTCCTAGGGTTTAAAGAACTACATCTGTTTATTCTGATCGAGCTTCAAACCCAGACTTTTCAAAACCACTGATGTGAGAATCTGTACTTCTCATTTTCAATTTGGACTTAACCTAGTGAGTGCTACATCATTCCAACCCATAACAAAGACTGTTCAGATAGCTGACTCTTGGTCTTTCATTCTTTGTACCTGTGAAATTCTCTGTACTTGAATAAAAATTGTCTTACAGGAGGACCCATCCAGTCCCTGAACACCTGCACAATGACTATCTTAGTTCCCAGGACATGGCTCATGCTTATTAATGTTCATTAACTCCTAACCTCTTTTGTCTGACACTCTCATCCCTTACTCTAACATCACCTGGGCTTTCCAGTATCTTCTCCCACCAGTTCCCTTGCTCATCCTATAGTTCATCCACACAGGACCTGACTGATCATCTCTGTACCTTTGCTTGTGCTTTCCTCTGACCCAATAAGCGCTTTAGCCCATCTACTGAAATCAGCTCCCTTCTTCACCAATTCCAATGCCACTGACTCCATGGAGACTCTAATGCTCAGTGAAAGGAATTTGTCCACACTCTGAAGTCCTACTGAATTTCCCTGACATTCTGACTTTCTCTTACAGAATACATCCTTCTCTGTCTCACCTCAGAGCTATTAATATATGGTCTTTCTCTCCTATATACTGATGTACACATTTTGCTCACCATGGTATACTTCAAAGGGAACACTTCAGGGCATACCATATGTTGAACAGTTCTACCTGTGGGCTTTTCCAAAGACCTGACTACTATGGGGCATAGCCACCCTCATATTTATTTTTCTGTGACAGAAAGAGAAATTAAGTCAGGAGAAGAGACTCCACCCATCTCCATCTGCAGAGAGACCACAATGGTAACACTCTGTTATTCCCCTAAAGATGCTGCAGACATAGGAGAACGTTTATAAAGTGTGTGCTGTTCAGCTCAGTCTCTGCCAATGACTGTCATCACCCAATCATTAAAAATGGTGGGCAGATCAGCCTGGAATTAGACCATTATCCCAAAAGGCACTTCCTGGTACATTTAAAATTTGTTTAAGCTAAACAAAGACAAAGTAAGGGTGTCCATTTAGGTTATTCTGTGTAATAAGCCCTAACCTTTTCACTGGTATTACTGATTCCAGGGAGATGTCAGTCTATGTGGAGCAGAGAAGATTGTATTGCCTTAGAATCACCCCTGGCACACTCCTAGGTCAGTGGTTTCTGTGTACTCAGGAAACACCTCTTAATTGATGGGAAATTAAAAGTTAACTGCTGAACAAAGTTTTAAAGATAACTGGACATATAAAATAGATATTCTACTTGTTGATAGTGATAGTGACAGCTAGGGATGACAGGCCTTCTTCAGCAGACACTCATAACATCTGCCCTTCACTGGCCAGTCCTGGGGCCAAGCTCATTATCCAAGATTTTGAGCACTGATATTTTCTTGCAATTAGCTCCAGTGGAGCAAACACTTCCTTTAGTAAGTGCCATGTTCAGGTAAATTGCAATTCAGGTAAAATGCGATTCCTATTTTTATAAGGCTATGTGAATTCCTGTATTTGCTACCAAATCAAAAACACCCCTACCAGGATGAGGAGCACTTAGAAATGATTATCATTAAACAATATGATGTTTGAGGCTTGATATTTTTTGAAAAGTCCAAAATATCCAACATAAAAATGTAATTCAGGTTCTCACTGTCACCTTCTACCTGGTAGTTTTATGATAATGGGACCATAATGCTCTGAGGAGACAGTATTCACAGGAAATGGCTCCTCTGCTGAGTGGCAGGAGGAAATGGCTCTTTATCCTCAGTGTCTACAAAGCATCAGATAAGAGACTTTTTCCACCTTTCACACATCAGCAAATATTCCACAGAAAAAATGATCCCCAGCAAAGTTGTTCCTTAAGCCTAAAAGCTTTTTAAGAAAGGTGATGCCAGCTTTATAGTGGTCTTTTTCCCTCTGCCATCTGCTTTCTTCATGCTCTGGGATACCTGCTGCTCTTCTCCAAGACACACAGAGGACTACCCTCCCCCACCAGGGAGATTAGCTGGGTATGGCCAGTTCAGAACTGAGTCCTGTGAGAAGAACACTCTTCAGGATCAGGCTGACATCTCCAAATGCTTTCCTCTCCTATCACATCAACAGAGAAGACGGAGGGGTGCAGACAGTACAGACCTCAGCAGAAAAGCTTCTGTCTTTCTCTTTCTAATCTTGGCAGTCATGAAGTTAAAGAAGGAATCAACCTGTGTTTTGCTATACTGTGACTGTAGGAACTGTCTCATAACCTAGCCTATTACACATTTCCTCCCAGTGCTATAGCTTGTACCAGCTCTAAATGCACAGGAGCATTTAGAGAGTGGCCTTGAGGCACAATCCATTATTTTTTTAAAAAAAACAATAAAGTAGTTTCTTCTTTCCCCTTATTAGAAGCATGCAGGGTTACCACAGACAGCCATTCTGTGTCTGAGAATCATTCAGCTTTGCTACTAAAAAGAGAGGTCAGCTGGTGGTATAACTAAACCATCAAATGAAATACTAGGAATACAAGTCTAAGTTGCCCAGGGCCACCATAACACAGACTTTTGGAAGTGAAATAATCAGAGTTCTCCAGAGAAAGAAAACCAACAGGATATGTACATGTTGGTCTCCACATGTGAAGATTTTGAAGAACTGGTTCATGTGATTGTGCAGGCTGACAGGTCAAAATCTGCAGAATAGGCCCAGGATGGAACCCCTGGAAAGATCTGCACTTCTACTTCATTGAATATTCATCATTCCAGGAGATCAATAATCTATTACGGCCTTTAACTGAGTTGTTAAGGACCACCCACATTAAGGAGGGTAATTTGCTTAACTCACAATGTACAGATTTAACTTTATCTTAAAGATCTTCACAGAAACATCTAGAATATTGTCTCACCAAATATCTAGATACCATGGCCTAGCCAAGTTGACACAAAAAAGTAATTCCATTTTGTGGTATGGTGTTTCCAACCATAAAATAATCTGCCTCCTATAAATTCCAGCTCAGTAATCCTGCAAAAATCCATTATCCATTTTCAGTCTCTCTCTCTCTCTCTCTCTCTCTCTCTCTCTCTCTCTCTCTTTCTCTTTCTTTCTCTTTCTCTTTCTCTTCCTCTCTCTCTCTCTCTCTCTCTCTCTCTCTCTCTCTCTCTCTCTCTCTCTCTCTCTCTCTCTCTCTCTCTCTCTCTCTCTCTCTCTCTCTCTCTCTCTCTCTCTCTCTCTCTCTCTCTCTCTCTCTCTCTCTCTCTCTCTCTCTCTCTCTCTCTCTCCCAGGAAAAGGAAAATTACAGTGTACCTTCCTGGCTACTCAACAAGATTTGCAGTAATCTGAGTTTGTTTCAAGCTCTTCATACTATGCTTGAAAACCATGTTTTCAAGTTCCCTAGACTAGTATGGTAAAAATGCAAAGGCACATGCACTTCTTTTTGAGGACACAAAGATAAAAAAGGGAAAGTTTGTCTTTTTAGTGGCTGTGAGAGAGATTCTCAGTCACGTGTCTCCTTATGTGTCAGCAGAAGGGTATTTTTTCATCTAAAATGTCGTGTTTAAAGGAGTTTTCCATTCCCTGATATCTGGACAAATCTGAAGAGTGAGAAAAACTATCCCCTTTGCCCAGGCATTTGTTATTGATCAAGCGCAGACTGAAGAAACCAACAATGGACTTCAGAGACAGTATGATGGAACACAATCACGAAATCATGCTGTCGCCAGGCTGTGCAGAATGAAGGGTACATTAGGTGTAAACATGTTATGATCTGTGAGAAACATCTTCCGTTCACTCTCCTAGGTGTCTCTTTCTACTCTCCTGATTCTGCTAAGTCTCTGGTAAACTGGACTTTGACAGAGCCTCTGGCTGCTGGTTGTGTTCAGGCAACAGAGAACAAAAATGAGAGGCGGGAAAGAGGGAGCTGTTGACTATCTTGTTCTTTATTTTGTGGCTGCTTCCTGGAGAGGTCACACTGGACCAGTGATGTCCTCTGACTGGAGTTTCATTCCTGGCTTCTGCAATCACACAGGAGAATTAATGGCTCCAAGCATTGTGGCCCGGGGACGCTGCCATTATCCCTGCCACAACGGGGGTATAGCTTCTTTTTAATCCTTTAAAAATATTTTTCATCTTCTTTTATTTTTTGAAAAAATAAAATTTCATAACAAAAAAATAAGAGAGTGACAACAATACACTGTATATCATTAGCTTCAGTTACTCAGATTATAAGACATAGACAAAAAATTTTTTTCTCACAAAAGAAGAAACAGATACTAGCATAAAACCTTTTCAATGAACTAAGGAGAAGCTAGTAGGATAAATGAAACAAACTAGTATATATATTAAAAGATTTTTGAAACAATAGACTAGGTAATTTGGAGATTTATTTGCACTTCTCTTTATTTCCTATTTCTCTATTCTCTGTTTTGCTCTTTATTTGTATAAATATATTTTGAGTTTCTCATATAAGGGAAACTATGAGATATTTAATCTTGCATATCTAATTTATTTTACTTAACAGTACATTCTCAAATTTCATCCACTTACCTAAATTTCTTCAACTTTATCTTGCTTTATGACAGAATAGTACTCCATTGTACATAAAAGCTGCATTTTCTTTATGCATTCATCTGTTAATGGATATATAATGTTTCCAAAATGTAACAAGTATAAAATGTGCTACTATAAATCTGGGTGTGCCTGTATTCCATGTAATATGCTGATTTTAACTCTTTGGGGGAAGATAACTACAAAGGGATTAGCTGGGTCAAATGAAAATTCTATATTTAGTTTTTTGAGGGATCTCTACATTGATTTCTATAGTGGTTATACTAGTTTACACTCTTACTAACAATACAGAAGAATTCCTTCTTCCCCACATCCTCACTTGCAGTCGTTACTATGCTAATTTGAGCAGGGACCTGTTGGGACCAATTAATAAGGAGTTCAACATATATTCTTTTCTTTTTTTTTCTTTTTGAAGAACTTGTATAAAAATAGATCCTCTAAGATACTTCTGAGTTTTTTTATAACCACAATCGAGCATATTTTCACTGATGTTACTCAGTGTTCAGTAAGCACCCTTAAAAACACCCTTCAATAATAACTTCTTTCACCAGTTTAAAACTCACACCCATGTTCTGATGTGATGATGAGAATTATATAGTCTGCAGTTTCCTTTTTTATGCCAGCTTCAGGGAAACTCAGTGTTTAACTCAGTAGTTATTATCACTAAGTGGTTTAGCTGAGTAAACAGTAACAATTATTTCTCTGCTCTTTGAAGTAGTTCTAAAAACTAGCTCTCATCCTATTTTGCCACCATCTTTTTTCACTGCTTTTAATCTAAAAAGTCATCTAAATCCTTTTCAGGGTAATGAGAAAATACATTCCAATTAACGAACATTTCAATATAACATCAGGCCTAAAGACTAAAGAAAGGACCAAGACAATCAATTTGACAAGGGCTACATGAACAAAAGGCCAGGGGAAAGTGGGAACCCACCTCACACACAGGTATCAAATCCATAACCTGCCCTACTTTATACCCACAGGTCACAACCCCCAATTCTGGTTCCTCAGCTTCCTGTAGACCATAACAGACATTCAGAAATAGCCCAGACTTACTCTTGATGTGGGGCACCTGTCTTGGTCAGCAAGGTCAGCACAAAAAACATGAAAATCACGAAAACTGCAAGACCAACCCAAAATCCAATCACAATGGAATCTGTAAGACAGTTAACAACGGGGTTAGTATTTCACAGAAGTTTAATATGTAAGGGATCAAGAAATTTAAGTTGTTTGGAGATGCCTTTGTGTGTGAACTATGAGAAGATGTCAACCATGTCACTGTAGAAAAAGAGAAAGAGGGAAACATCTCTGGTCCCTGGGTTTCTGTCTCAGATAAAAGAGACACTCAGGCTCCATGGACTCTTGGTTTCTACATCTCCAAGAAGGGTCTAGGACAAAATGGAGGTCATCTATATTTTATTTTGCTGTCTTGAGTTAGAAAACATACTTTTGCAGATTGCTATATGAAAGTTTAAAATGAATTGGTTTCAATCAAGCCAAATGTGTATTTTCACTTATGCTTAATTAAATTCCAAGTCATTTCTTGCAAAGAACATACAAAAAGACTCTGAAGTGCCCTTCTTACCTTTTGTTTTTCTTTGTACTTCATCTTTATAAACTTGCTTTGTCTTAGTTCTCATAATTTTGTTATTTTATGAAGGATCCTTCAACAAAGATAGACCTAACTGACTTTTCCAGACTGAGTCTCCATATATAGGACACTTTACACAATGTCTGGTATTCTAGAACATTGGTACTTGTTTTTGTCATGAGAAATATCATTTCTTTCTTCTAACTTACCCCTACTTTAAATCCCATTTGTTTTTAATTGAAAAAAGTCGCTTTGTGCTTGTATTTACCTGAGTTTTTGTCTAAAGTTTTCTCACACCCACACCTTTGTAGGGGCCCCTCTCTCTACCTGGCTGCAACAATTTGGCCACATGTACCTAAGGAAAGGTCATCCAGTCTTCAAAGTTCATCCCAGACACCATTTCCTTTGTAACACATTAGCTTATTCCCTTAACTCGTGTGCTTTCTCTTTCCTTTGAGCCCCACATATGCCTTTGGTTCTCTAAGCAGGCCATTCCTTGATCTCACCTTAAGTAATCACAAGTACAGATGGACCCTGATTTACAATTGTTTGATTTTACAATAGTATGAGAAGAATATACTTTGAGTGGAAATCATACCTTAGGTTTTGAATTTTGATCTTGCATTAGTGAGTATGATGCAGTACTCTCTCTTAATGCTGGGCAGCAGCTCTCTGTCAATCACACAACCTGGCAGGGAACTAATGGCAGGGAACTAATGTAGTGCACTATGCTGAAGAGTTATAATGTTTGATAGGGAAGGTATACTAAATGCACTTTAAGTTTATGATAATTATGAGCTTATTAGGATACAGCCTCACTGAAAATTAAGGTGCATATGTATATGTTTCCAGGACAAGGAATACACTAGATTGTCTATAGAACTTGGCATATAAACACTGGGGTCTAAAATCTAGATGGCAAATGAATTGAGTCATTCGGCATTTTTAATCTATACTACAATGTTTATGTATGTGAGAATACAGTGAGAATGATTAAGATTTTCAAAAAATAAAGAACTAGAGCTTATATAGCAAATGTGCTTAAATGCAAAATATTTTTCTGATTAAACTATATATTTGCATCATTTTTAAGTGAAAAAATCAGATAAACAATTTCTTCGGCATAATTCATACTTCTACTCTATTATTGTCTACAAACTAACAACATTTATTAACATCTCTGGATCCAACATTAATGTGCATTTCCTAAGGCCTTAACCATAAATTCCAAAGAACGAACAATTATAGACTTCGCCTTTTAATATAGTGAAAATGAGGCATAAAGAAAAGCATCAAAGAACATATGTATTCAATTCAACAAACATGGGACAATAAAATCTCAATTATCTAGGCTACAAAAATACCATTCACAAAACAGTTTTACATACTGTATTTTATCAACTGCTACATACCAAAAGCAAATTCTAAAATTATACACCAATGTTATATTTATGTTCTCAGTTTATAATTTAGTCTTATCCTGATGACTGACATTTTTCAAATCTGCATACTGGGAAGGTTTTCTCAGGGAAATTGCTTTCACACTGCAAATGTTGGGTTGAGGACAGTCAAAAGATGGGAAGAGATAGAAGAGGATGCCTCACCCATTTTTCCCATTTGTGCCTCAGAGAACTGATCAAAATGCAGAATAATGTAGGCTTGGAAGATTCAAGGCCCCCAGAGAAGTCATACGAGATCTACGTAGGGGATGCAGAGATGGGAGGAAGAGGGTCATTTTGGAGAGCTGCCCTTACCCAACAGCATTTCCAAATGTTTGCTTGACAATCTACATTTTCCATGACAGTATGCTTTAAGTAGCTTTACTTATTCACAGTTCACTTCAAATAAAATTCTGCCTTTTCAAGTTATTTTCATAAGCTTTCCCTCAACCATGTCATCTGCCACAAGGCCCAAGCTCAGGACACTTTCTTACCTTGAGTTCCTTACAAGGAACAATGGACATCCCTATTTCATAGCAGGAATATCTAAAATCCCTTGCAATTTTATTTACATGCCAAATTTCATGCAAAGGCACTGATCTGCCCAAATGCATCCCTTACTGGGAAGAAGTCAAAATAGAGGTATACACAGAGTGAGGATTCAATGGGGCCGGAAGTTTAGGGAAATCAAGGGAAACATTTTAGGTGGATCCTACTACATCCACACTTTTCAGACAGCCCCACATTGTTCTGTCTAGACACTGAACTACTTAGAGACCAAATACAGTGAGACAGTAGGACTAGTTGCCCAGAAGAATTCCAAATGGAATATACCATAATAAAGTATCTCCTATTAACCTGACCTCTAAAGAATGGAATGGAAAGAGCTGATAAGCTCTTTTTCTTTTAAGTCTTATCCTTTTCATTCTAAGGTAGGACTACAGCAATTACCCTATGCCATTCTCTCTCCTTCCTCCTCCTAGGAATGCATAATGACCTTCCCTGTCATTGTATGAAAAACAAGGGTTAATATGTCATTTGAAAGGGACCATTCAAGACACCAGAGCCAACTCTGTTTGAAAAGAGTTCTATGCTTAAAGTGTGAGAGTCAGTTTCATGACATGAATACCAGGCACAAAGCCTGCACTTCTCTTTCAAGTGATGTTCTTACATTTGTCCCAGAGACACATCTTACTCCAAGACTTTGCAAACATGAACTCTTAAATGTTTTCCTTTTCTTGAAACATTACAAGTCTTTCCCATATTCATGCTCTAGTTTTTTATGCCTGATTTGCACTGTAAATCTGGCTGGAAGCAGCCAACAATATCCATGCCATAGCCTTAATACTGCACTGCCTCAAAGTTTCCTTCACCAAATAATGTGTCCCATTACCTTTTAACTCTACTTCCATAAAATGTCAGAGCATGGGCAAAATGTAAAGTTCTTTGCAAAATCTAATACAAATGGTCTGTAGTCCAGTTCTTAATAAAAATCTCAATGCCTCATTTTTGTCCAAAACTACGTCAGCATCGCCGTAGCTGTCCACATTCCTATCAGCATTCTGGTGTGAGCACCTATCAAAATGGTCCAGTAATTTCTAGTTATAGCATCCTAGGGTTTTTCCCCCACTCCTCCAAACTCCTCCCACAAACCACTTCCAAAAGCTTCTGAACTATGTTATCAAGTTCATAGTGACCAAGTATGGTCACAACAATCCTATTTCAAGATGCTGATTTTCTGTTATTTTTCCATAATTATGACAAAACATCTGAGATAAATAATTTAAAAGAAAGCAACATTTATTTTGGTTTAGAGTATCAGAGGTGTCAGTCCATGTTCATTCAGACCAGCTGCCTTGGAGCATGTGACAATGCAGTATACCACACAGGGAAAGACATAGCAGAAGACACTGCTCATCTGGGAGACAAGGATGGTACAATTTCCAAAAGTATTTGTATCATTAAAAATAAGCCACATGTTTTGCACCAGGACAAGAAGAAAGATGCCTTAAGAGCATCTCAGGAATTAGCAAGACCACACCCATTGGCCCTCAAAGATTTTTGAGAAGATAGCCTCTGGGTACTTTTCTTGTATACTGCCACATAGGAAATTGTTTCCCTTGGATCTGTCTCCATGGTCAGACATCTAGGCACCCATAGGCTGTTACTGCCATGGTACAAGCAGGCTGGCTATTATTTGAGCCAATGGAAGACTCTAGCATTGTTCACATGATGATAGTTTGCAGGCATGCAGAACGTAAGAGTTGTGAGGTCATGAAGGCTTCCAACAAGATTTCCAGTACAAATCCTTGAATACCAGGTAATGTATGGTAGAATTAGAATCACTACAAGTAGCACCTGAGAGTGTGATGAATGAAGCTGTGATAATAAAGCCAAAACTGCAGTGAAGACACAACAAAGTTACAGATGCCAAGGATGTGGAACATCTGCTGAGGAAGACTGAAGTCAGTGAACAGAGCCAGGTGAAGAAAGAGGTCAGGTGAGCTGCAGCCAGGAAGGTATTACCTAGTTGCTTTGGAGCTCATCTGGCATTTCCATGTGCCCTAGATGCAAGATGTTATGCTTTCTGTCTAGATGTTTCCCCAGGTCTCATGCAGTTCAGGCTAGCCTCAAACTCACAGCAATCCTCCTGTCTCAGGCTCCTGAATGCTGGTAACCTATGTGCTTTTATATTTTATTTTATATTTTGTTTCATTTTACCTAGAATAAAAAGAAAAGAAAAATAAAACAGGATAAAACAAATCAAAATAAGACAATGAAAACAATGAAAAGACTTCAAAACAAGATAATAGGAAATCAACAATGGCTAACATAAGTTATCTTCAAAATAGCTTCCCAGATGATCAGACATAACAAATTTTTTAAAACACAGAAAAAAAAACCAAACAAAACAAAACAATGAAAATGATGCAGAACTTCAAAACAAGATAATAGGAAATTAACAATGACCACCATAATGCCTCTTGCTATCTTCCAAATAGCTGTCCAGACCATCAGACACAGGCATGTAAAATTCACCAAAAAATACAAGAATTGTTTCTTCTCTCCTTCAGTTGTTATCTTTTCACAAATTTCAGGTGTGTTACTTCTAATTTCTATTGTATCTGGGTCACCTGAACTTGTTCTGTGCGGACTGGAGGTCTGAGATTGTATTTTGTGCTTCATCTTAACGTTTTCCTGTGTTCCTCTGAATGAACCCATTGTTGCAAGTTGGATGCTTCCTGCATTGGCTGCCAGTCCCTTGGTGTAGTGAACTGGACTAGACGCCCCAGTTCCTCCAATCTGGGATTATTGGAGTGGTGGAGAGGCATGGGGTAGTAGTTCACTGATGCTCCCCCGATAGTGATAGAGCCTTGGGCATGGGAGCTTCTCTGGGCCCACTCTGGGCTCACTGGACCTCTGTGTGCTACTGATGCATAGCGTTGGGGCATGGCTTCTTCCTGTTAAGTCCATTTGTTCACAGGTTTGGTTCAGCTCTGATACTTCTTTTCTGTTTTTCTGTCTGGTTGATCTGTCTCTCTGTGACAATGAGGTTTGGAGGTCTCCTATTACAATTGTGTTATTGCTTATTTCATTTTGCATGTCTGCTAATAACTGTCTTATACAGATGGGTGCTCCTGTAGTAGGTGAATATATATATGGTTGTTATGTCATTGGTGTTGTATCCAGCTTTCTCAGTGACTCCTGTCAATCTTGTGTTAATCTTTGCTTTGTCTTAATAAGCTGTTGGATTGATTTCTTATGGTTTCTTACTATTTTCGAGATGTTTTTCTTTTCATGATCACTAGCTGCAACCTTGTCTTCAAGATCTGGAATTCTACCCTTTCCATTGTTCAATCTGTTGCACATATATCCAATGCCATACTTTCAATACACATACTTTTAATCTCTTGGATCTCTGTTTGGATCTCTTTCATGGATTCCACTTCTCTGCTATGTTGGACATTTTTTCCTATATTTTTCTAAACCCATCTACTCTTTTTTCTAAACTCATCTATTCTTCTCTAATATGTTTAATTTTAAGCATCGTTTCTTTTTGAACCTGAGAGATCATTTTCTCTATAGCTTTTCCCCTTGTTTTTTCACTTCTGTTCTTTTCCAACAGTTCTAGTGTTTGATTTCCAGCTTTATCCATCTCATTGAGTTCCAGGTATGCCTTGGGTAGGCGGGAGTCTGGGGCTGCACCATACCTCTGCATCTTGCCATTCTCCACCTTCTCTTTTTTCTTTTATTTTGTCTTCTATGTTGATGCCTGCCACCCTCCTATGATATATAGTTCTAGCATTGAGGCCTCTCTCAAAGAGGAAAGCTGATATCTATTCCTCAAGGATGTCCTCCAGATGTAGTTGGTTCTTTATCACTATCCCAAAAACCTACCTTCTTCTAGTGTCTACAGTTTTGTGATAATGTCCATGTTACATCCCTGAGACGTGCTAGGTATGGAGCTGATCTTGGCCTCTGGATGTGGGGCTGGGACTGGAATTCTATCTGCTTTCTCCTTGTTGCTGCTTCAGACGCTTCCATGTAATTGGTTTCACCAATTACTTTGCCTTCCAAAGGTGTCTGTCCATGTCTGTGTGCTTCCAGCCAGCCCTGCCATCTGGGATGTAATTGAGGAGCCCAACATCTGAACTCACGGTCTTCCAGCTGGCCCATCCTACAGGAGTTAATGGAGGGGCACAGTGCAAACTCGCTGTCCTCCAGCTGGCCTGCCATCCAGGATGTCTCATGAACTTTTAGATGGGGATTTTCAGAGGTAGCTGAATCTGAACTACATGATTCATTCATGGTTCAATGCTAGAATTACGGGTGCTGGGATTAAGGGTAAATCATTGCCGTATCAGTCCACTGATTGCATTGGCACTGCCTTAATCCAAGTAAACTACATACAATATAAGGGACTGAAAGAGGCTTCTCTTCCACTTTTGCTTTTTCTGTCTTCTGCCACTATGCATGGTTTCCCCTCTGCCATGTCACCCAGCCTTAGAGCCAGCCAAGTATGCATAGAAACCTCTATAAACTTTAAGCAAAACAAATCTTTCCTCCTTTAATCTTGGGTGTCAGCCATTTTGGCTCAGTAATGATAAAAATGATATGAAGCTACAGGATTTAATGTTTGCCCTTCTGTTTGGGTCTTGCTTTGGTCCATTCCTTCCATTTTCTTCCCTTAATCCCCCCCTGCTTCTGGAATGTCAATATATACTCTGTACCAGTTGGAAGTATGTAACTTGTTTTTTGGTTTTTATAGTGACTCATAGCTAAGAGTTTGCCTTGAATCTCAGAGGAGACTTTCAACTTGGACTTTGGAGTATATTAGAACTGTTGAGATTTTATATTAGAACTGTTGAGACTCTTGATATAGGCTAAATACATGTTTCATTATGACATCAACATGAGCCTTTGGAAGTTAAAGGGAATAGTATGGTTTGGATCTGAATGACCTTAAATGACAAGTGCTAAATGCTTGGTTACTAACCTGTGTTGCTACTGGGAGATGGTACAACCTTCAGGAGGTAGGACCTGGTGAGGTCACTGGTAGCATATCTTTGTAGGGGGTAGAAGAGGATAGAGGGACTCTGCACCCTCTGTTTTTGTTTTTGTTGTTGTTGTTTTGTCATTCATGAAGTAAGCAATTTCTTCCAACAGGTATTTCCCATCATGATGTACTACTGCCTTTCCACAGGCCTACAGACAACAGGACCAAGTGGCCATGGACCAAAAGCCTCTTAAACCATGAGGCAAAACAAAGTTTTCCTCTTTTTAAGTTTATCTCAGATATTTTATAATAGCCACAGAAAGTGGGACACTTGAAACTTTTCACCTCATGCCTCTCCCTGTGCCCTCTTGGATAGCTGATAAGTGTCTTAAATTAGCAGGTCCTCAACTGAGTTCCTCATGTTCCTTTCTAAAGCCTGCTCCCTCCTTACTCTTTCTCATCTCAACCAACAGTGATTCTACTCTGCCAGTTACTCTGCTCACAAACCTCTAAAGCATCTCTGACCCTTTTCTTTCTATTGTATCCACACCTACTCCACTGACACATCTTTTTCAGATGTTTCTTTTAAATGTATCTAAAATGTATGCGCTTCTCATTGTTCTATTGCCTCCCCCTTGCCAAACCACCATCTCTAGCTGTATGGACTATGATAACAGCCTCCTGACTGGTCTCTGCTTCTAATTTCATCACTTTTATTGTTCAGTTGAAGAATGACTTACTAAAACCTAAGACAGAGGCTATTTTTCTGCTCCAAACTCCCAAGTGACATCTCATCCTGAAAGCCAAAGTTCTTAGCACGACCTTAAAGACAGCTTGCCCTGGTCCCCAGACCTTTCTGACCTCTCCTGCTGTTACTTGCCTTTTATTTACTCTACTGGCACCATGCTGGCCTCCATGTTATTCCTTGCATATGGCAGATTCCTTGCCATCGAGCTTTCTCTGATATGTGCTTTCCTAATATATTTTATGGATTAATCTCACACTTTCTTCAGGTTTTTTCTCAAGTTTCTCCTTTCAAAAAGGGCTTTACATAGATATACTATTTATATGTTTACCTCTACAACCCACATCATCATTCTATAAGCCTCATCACCATTTGACAAAAGTCTATTTAGTTAATCTGTTATCTTTCTTTCACTAGAATACAACCTCGATATAAAGATGGTATTTTTATCTTTTCAGTTCACTGTTGGTATCTCCAGTGCTTAAAATAGTGTTGCATAAAATAGATGCTCAATAAATGCGTTAACGAAATGAATGGATGGACTCTCATTCTGCTGGTTCCAAACGTATACCAGATATATGTTCAGTTCTAATACATCAGAAGGTTAAACACTAGATTCAAAACTAAGGATAAGAGATGAATTCACAATGACTATAGGAGTCTGTTCCCCAGAACAAAGACTCCAAAAATACAGGAATTTTCATTTTAGTAGACAGAGGAACTTACTTTAACTAAAGATGTAGCTATTTTTCCCAATTATGGCAAGATAGATTAATGAAGATAAGTGTTACAGTCATTCCTGTTCTCAAGAATACTATGGTACAGAGTACACATTCCTATTCCTGCTTCTCTTTGAAATATGCTTCTCCTGTTCTTTTGAAATTTCAAATAATCAGTTTTATATTTTCCTCTGCAAAACAATATGCCACACTTGAAGGTTAGAATAATGGATTTTTAAAATGGAGGAGACTACTAATGTACACATTACAATAGTGGATTTAATTTTTTCACTTTCCGGTGTATCTGGGGGTTTATATTTTGTTCTTCTCTATGTCTGATATTGTCAAGTTCTTGACACTAACAACATCTACATATATCAGTTCTGTGACAGCAGAACAGGAACTTGGACATTTTTGTATGTCTTAGTTACTTTTTATTCCTCGCTGAGACAAAATACCTGATGCCCAAAGTTGGGAAAGGAAAGGTTTATTTCTTACAGTTTTTGGAGATTTCAGTGCATACTCAGTTGGCTCCAAGGCAGGGTGGCATGGTGGGCTGCAGTTCATGGCAGCTGCAAACAGCAAGCGGAAACCCGCAAGAGAGAGACACACCCCTTCTTCCTGCCATTACATCACATCCTGGCTCCACCCCTAGGCCGGTGTAGCACTCACACCCCCAATCCAAGTGCTAGACAATGAACCAATCGCAAATGCACAATGCAAATACATGAGGCCTGGGGGCCACCGACATAAACCATGACATGTATTTTCACAATGGGTCCTCACTAGTGGTGTAGTTGTTAAAGTATCACAGCACTGTCTACATTTTATACAACTTTTTAAAAAAGCTATAGTCATTTCTAGAATATAATATACTCACACAATATTTTCTCCAGTTGTTTCTGAAGATGCACTAACCAACCAAAACCATAACAGCAGACCTGTCTTCTATGCCCCTAATTTAAGGAAAAGAGACAGGATCAAACTGACCAAAAACATAAAAATTGATGTAAAAGGTCACATTACTGACAAATAAATGGCAATTTTCCTTGTTATGCTGATTTTTACTGTAATTTATAATAAGCAAGCATCCTTACTTAAAGGTTATCCTAGAAAAAAGAATGAATTAAGTGAATTTAGGTACACAGAGCACAAGAGCTTTTCATCAATGACAGCATATTCTAATGGTTTTGTGTATATTTTCTTCCTTTAAATACTAACAAGGCATCAGTAAAGGATGAATGAAGCCACTTAGTTATTGCTTTAGAAGTAAAGGATATATGATTTAGTTAAAGGCTTTTGCTTAAGGAACAAAAATAGAAAGCCCCACCTTAAACAAATGGGAGCAACAAATGGGTACAGGGGATCGTGAATGCCAAGACAGAGTAGAGTAGAAACTAACAAGAAATAACTAAAAGAACAGAGGCACTTCCTTTGCTACATCTATATCTCTGATTCTAACCCCTTTTCTACCTCTCAATGTGTCCCATCAGTTTGGACAATTATAACCCAAAATTTGTGCAGCACTGTAGACACTCAGTACAAAACAACAAAACATCTCAGGAATGTTTATGGGACAGCCAAGACAGTGGCCAAAATTCCTGCCTTTCTCCTAACAAAACAAGGATATTTTGTGTGCGCAACATCAGGTTAGGATAAGAGTTGAACAGTAATATTTCACAGAATTACGTTCTTTGTTCTATGCTGAATCATTAGTCACCGCAATTACATGAAAGAGAATTAATGCCTATAACATGAAATTAGGAATGGTAGCCGGCTATTCCTGTCTGTTATTATGAAGACATGCAGACTGCTCTCCACAGCTCCAGAAAACCGGCTGGATTTAAATGATGCTATTGACTGCATTACAAAAGAAGATCCTTCAAATACTAATTCTATAATATATTTTTGGTAGTATAACATTCATAGTTTGAGGGAGTTAGGGTAGTTAATGCTAAAAAAAACACTGTCTGAGATTGATACTGATTCACATTCTCTCACTAAAGAAATATTTTAAGTTTTTCATCAATTAGAATCAACAAGGCCCCCATATAATACTACCTCTGAGCAATTAGTCTATGTGCGGAAGGGGTGTTTTATGAGGTTTTAGAGATAAAAGACAGAATTCAGTAAGATGATGGATGGTTCAAAGGAGGTAATCACTGAAGTAATCACAGTGGAGAACTGTGTAAGACTTACATTTATGAGCCTTCAGTCCTTCGAAGGAAACTGGTCCAATCTCGTAATACTCATATTCCCAGGTATAATCTGAATTAGATACAGATTGCGGGAAGGTTCTGTTAAAAATTAGCCTCTGGGCAGACATCTCCACCCTGCACAAATAGAGAAAGGCAAGTGCAAAACCTGTTAATTCATTCACAATTGCAGTTACTCTAATCATTCTTGACATTCAGAAATTCAAGAATAAAAGCCTCAAGGAGCGCCTACCCCCTGGGTTAGGAAAAGGTTCTCAGCACCTGCCAACACCTTATACCATGTGGCTATTATCTTTTATTCCTTCACTAGTCTGCAATATATTTGAAATCAGATACATCTTTCTGTGAATTTGCTTCAATGCATGGCATGTAACCAATGTTCAATAATTAATGATAGAAAAAAGAGGAGGGAGAAAGTGTGTCAAAATTCTGAGAATACAACTTCAGCCATACACACATACCTGTGTATGTAAATCATCTGCAGAAAATAAGTAAAATCAGTGTAAACAACTGAGTACATATCTATTATATCACTAAAGACACACAGCTTAAGTATAACAAAATGGAGTGAAGCAAAGAGACGTGGATAGCCAAAGCTGCATAATGGAACAAGATACTCAGTAAAGCACCCCTTATGCCCATGGCTTACTCCTTAAATTTGTCATATTTTCAGGATTTCCCAAGTATAATCTTTGTTAATGGTGTTATTTTGAGCTACAAGATTCTGACTTCTTTGGAAGACATGGAACTGGGAAGCTGGGATTCCAAGACATAAGTCAACACAGCCTGTGTCTAATTACTGTGTACTTACTGTGTGCAAGACTGCTTTCTGTGGGGTAGGCAGACATGTGAAACTCAGACTGGGGCCCCACAGACCTTCCTTTACAATGAGGAATTAGACAAGTAGACACACTGCAGTCACATAAGAGGAAATTTAAGTGAAACACCAGTCAAAACTAAAATTCTCCAAGCAGTCACCACACTGCACTCTCCCTGCAAGAGCTTTCTGAAGTACCCTTCTCCTGTGTCACTGTGGGTCAGTCATCCACAACTATCTGTAGGATATCTAGGGCAAAATTATCACCATCCTTCTTCCCCAGTCACGAGTCTCTCTTTCCCCTCATGCCTTTTTCCCTGTCCCCAGACCTTGGCCCCATAGAAAGAGACTCCAATCCCTCAGCATATTTTGTTCAAAGAGTGGGTGCTCAGATCCAGAGATGCCTGCCAGTGTCAGAAACCAGAGTGTGACTCTGAGGCCCAGACAAATCATTCCTCCAAAGGCAGAAAAGAACATGCCAATTCTGATTTGGAAAAGATACACATTATAAGGAAAGCTGACCTGTAAGTAAGCATTTAGCTACCTTTCCAATGTCTTCATAGGAATAATGTAAAATGATTACCACAATATCATCTTTGGCCTTTTAATTATTTGAACAGGAAGCTCTTCCTCTCAATGATAAAATAAATTTTCTTAGGAAATGAAAACCAACAGTGCAAACTGAAGAAGCAATATCTCATTTATAAACATTTCCCCTAGCAGAAAAGAACCATGACAAAAGCTGAGGAGTGTTCAGGGGTACAGTTCAGAAATAAATGGTAGAGTGAGATAAAGTTAATCTGCAAAGGAGAGTATACAGAACTCTAAGCCATAGAACAAGACACTAGGTTAAAGTCACAAGGCCAGGACTTTCACTGTTGCTCTGCCTCCATTGGCTTCCATTAATTTCAGCCCTGTTTTTCCTATTTACAAAACTGACCATGACTACCTGAAAATACCCTGGAAGGAATGGTACCATCCTCATCTACCTTTTCGGGTCTCCTAACTGGTTTTTCTGCCTCCAATTTTTTTTTTTTTTTTTTTTTGTATCAATGAGTCTTTATTCATTGTATCTTTCCAGGGAAATAAAAAAGGAAGGGAACAGTCAGAGTGTATGTTATTAAGTGATCAGAAATAGGGAAGTAAGTACTCTGGTACAGAAAAATTAACCATCAAATATACATTCCAGCGATGGTGTCACCAAAGGTCAAGGGGACTTAAGTCTCAGGCAGTTGAAGAATGAAGGAAAGCAATCAGTGAAACAACAGGCAAGCACCAACTTTCCCTCCCTCCCTCCACCCATTCCTTCCCATAAATTCAAGATTTCATAGAAAGCTTTTTTTTTCTAGAAGTAGACAGGGAGTTATATCCATCTCCTACTAAACAGTTTTGTGGACACTTTGACATAAGTGTCTTGCATTGGCATAAAGCTTGCTGAGTAACTTGAATAAGAATTCAAATTCCTTTCCTGGTCTCCTGACCACACTTTCTACATAGAAGGCCCCCAACTGCTTCTCTCCAGGACTACAGTGTTGGAGACCACTACCCAGCAGCTCTGAGCAGGATTTAAATTTAACTAATTGGCTTTCTATGTTTATCTGTGAGTCTGTCCTAGGCCTCGGCCCCCTTGCCTGGTGATGGGAGCTGACTCATAGTAAGTGAACCTCTATGAATCACTAGTCCTGGCTGAGGCCTATAGTGGCCTATGAGGCCAGAGATACCTCAAAGGGCATGATAAGGCCACAGCTGAAAACACTTGGCTCAAACATCAATTAAGATAGAGACTACAGCTGCAGGAATTATGCCTACAGTCTCACTCCTACCATATCTTCATGATAAGACAGTTCTACTAAATTGACATGATTCATTACTTGAAGATGTCCTTGAAATGACTCCCAAGGTCCTGCTCATTGCCTGCACTTTCCTTAGTTTCCCCGCCCCTTGTTGTTGGACCTAATAAACTGGGCAGTCCAGAGAAGTCTTTGTCTTAGCCCTCGGAGTCTTGCGCTCAGCTAAAGGGTTTTGACCCTCCTGGAGCCCTAAAATCATACCACATGTCATTTTATTTAAACCTCCACCGTATGCTCCTTTGGGAGATCAGGGATATAGGTCAAGACCCAATACTACAGACTGTGTAGGTTTGATCCATTTAAACAGCATGAAACTCATCAGGAAACAGTCTTGATTCAGGAGGTCAAGAACAAGGGCAAGGTGTTTCTTGGTCCTTCAGATTTCTGCGTAAGTCATTTAAGTGTTGCAGAGACATTCCAAGAATTAAATATGTTTAAGTTGGGGTATTAGGTTTTCTTTTGATGGAAAAGTTAGGAGTCAACTTTTTAGGACAGATCTCATCTAAAGTATGAAATGGGGGAAAGGGGAACACAAGAAGAAAAGACGGTTCAAAATCTGGTTTCCTTCTTACCTCTGTGATCTACTCCCCAATCGTTAGCCTACTCTTTTTCAAAGACAGAGCACTCATCATTCCTTTTAAAACCACTTTTAGTAGTTTTCCATTGCTCTAAGGACAAAGTCCAAAATCCTTAAAATGTCCTGCTTTCTCCTCTTCCATCAGTCATTGTGCTTTATATATTGTCATATTATAATGCACTTAGTGAGGTTCCCAAAATACTTCTTGTTTTCTGCATATAGGCTTTTCTTTCCTGCATGAATAGTCTTCCTACCAGCACCATACTAACACCCCCTTCTTGCCCTGCATATTTTTATCTTCTAGGTCAGAGGCTGGCAAACTCAGATCATTGTATCAATTAGGATCCACTAGAGGAACAGAATATATATATATATATATATATATATATATATATATGGAATTTACAAGGTAGGTTTACAACAATCACCTGAAGAGTCAGGTATGGAAGAATACAAAACAGTTGTCTGCGTGCTGGAGAGCTCGAAGATCCAGTCAAAAGTCAAAGGCCTGGAGTTCACTTAGTCTTATGCAAGTACATTAGCTGAAGGATAGTCTTCATGGGAAGACTAAAGATGGATATCCAAAGGCAACAGCAAAGACTGAAGCTCTTCCAAAGAAGCAGAAGGGAGATTTCGTTCTTCTCACTCTCTTTATTCCATCCCAGCTGCAAGACTATTAGTTAACCTTGGGTGGGTCTTCCCTCTTTAGTCAGTCAATCATCCAGACACAAAAGAACTGTGTTAAGCTAATCCACAGAAAAAAAACCATGTTTCTTATTTAAGTTAATACCAAAATTAACTATCATTCCTGTGTTGATGTATAATCTGCAAGAGAAGGATGTTTATGTTTCTAAACATAGGAAAAAGCTGAGTGTGGTAGTGCACGCCTGTAATCCTAGCACTCTAGAAGGCCGAGGCTAGAGGATGGAAAATTCAAGTCCTGCCTGGGAAATGTATTAACTTTGCAAGACTCTGCCTCAAACTAAGAAATTTAAAAAGGCCTGGTAAAGGCTCGGAGTTCAATCCCCAATACTGAAAAAAAAATGGGTAGTATCTGTGACATTGAAAATGATATGAAATTTAATTATCAGTGTCCATAAGAAAGGCTTTGTTGCAACAGAGCCATCCATTTGTCATTGTATTTTCTATGGCTCCTTTAGCATTACAACACTAAAGATGAGTAATTGTAACAAAGATGGGATAGCTGAAAAAATGTAAAATACTTTCTAGTCTTTTACAAAAAAGTTTGATAAACTCTGCTATATACCCATTAATTTTTAAAAATCTAATTTAAAAAAATTTTTAAGAGTCCGGGGAGCTGGAGCCATGTGAGGGGAGTTTCAGCCCACTGGCACTGGCACAGAGAGACCATCCCTCCCAGCAGTTAAGTGGCTGCCCAACTCCCTGGAACACTGGCTAGGCTGGAGAGGTTTTGCAGGCCTGAGTGGACCACCCCTAGTGACCTTCTTTCAATCCAGGGAGCCAAGGCCCTGCAAGGGAGTCAGGGCCTCACGAGGTGAGTGCCAGCACACTAGTGCTGGCCCAGGGAGAGTTTGAGACCATCACTCCCAGTGGTTGAGTGCCCGCCCAGCTCCCTCAGACACTGGACTGGACTTGGGAGGTTTTGTGGGCCTGAGTGGACCACACCCAGAGGCCTTCTTTCAGTCACAGGGACCAGGGCTGTGCAAGGGGAGTTTCAGTCTACAGGCGCTGGCCCAGAGAGAGTTTGAGACCATCGCTCACAGCTGTTAAGTGCCCACCCAGCTCCCTAAAACACTGGACTAGGCACTGGAGGTTCTACAGACCTGACTGGGCTATGCACAGTGACCTTCATTCACTCCCAGGAGCTGAGGGTGCAAGAGGTGATTTCCAACTCACTGGGGAGAAGCTTTGGAACATCGCTTAAAGCGTGGATATATAAGAAAATGACAAGATGAAGGACCAAAATGCAATCTCAAACCTCCAACTCACCCCAAGAAAGCATAGGAGCCATGTAAATAGAAGAAAATAAAGCCTACATTTCAAATGACTGAAATGATATCAACTGAAATAAAGAAGCAACCCGGGGAAGCTATAGAGAAACTCAAATCAGAAATAATCTCCAAGGTAAAAAACAAAATGATAAAAATAGTGAAAGAAATACTGAACACATCTAAAGAAGACATAGTTAAAAAATTAGAGGAACAAAGCAACCAGATAGAATCCCTCAATGAACACTATAAGAAACAAACAGAATTCATGAAGCAGATTCAAAGAGATATACAGGAAATCAAAAATTTTATTGAAAGTTGCCAAACCCACCTCAATGAAAATGAAGATAGAATTTCAGACCTCAAAGATAGGATCGCAGCTACTGAATAGGAAAGGACAGATCTTTTAAAAATAACAAGGAATTTAAAAATAACAAGGAAATAACAATTCAACAGCTGCAAGATGATGCAAAGAAAAACAATATAAGATTAATAGGGATAAATGAAAAAGAAGAAGACAACACAAATGATATCAAGAGGCTATTTACAGAAGTAATATCTGAAAATTTTCCAAACATGAGAATGGAAACTGATATATGGATCAGTGAAGCATATAGAATTCCAAATAGCCATGACCAAAATAAAACTACACCCAGACATATAATAATCACCATCCCAGAAATCCAACATAAGAATAGAATACTAAAAGCTTCTGTTAGAAAAGACAGATCACCTATAAAGGAAAACCTATCAGAATCACAGCACACTTCTCAACACAAACAATGAAGTTAAGAAGAGCATGGAGTGAAGTATTTCAGATCCTAACGGAAAATGACTTCCATCTCACACTGATGTACCCTGCAAAATTATCCTTCAAAATGGATGGAGAAATAAGATACTTCCATGATAAAGAACAGCTGAAGAACTTCATGATCACCAAACCAATCCTGCAAAGAATACTGAAAAACATTGTAGATACACAGAGCAAAAAACCACTAAGCAAGGCAGACAATTAAACAGAATGGAAAGCTAAAGATACAACAGCAGAAAGATAACATGTCAACAATAAACCAATATATATGTTATAATCATTAATGTAAATGGCCTTAATTCACCAATTAAAAGAAATAGACTGGTAGAATGGATCAAGAAACAACATCCAACCATATGCTGTATACAGGAAACCCATCTAACCCAAAAGGAAACTCATAGACTGAAAGTCAAAGATTGGAAAACAATACTCCATGCAATAGGAAACCAAAAAAAAAGTGGGGTAGCTATTCTGTTGCAGACAATGTGAATTTCAAACCAAGAATGATCCAAAGAGATAAAGAAGGTCACTACATACTAGTTAGGGGAAAACTTCAAGAGGAAGAGATAACAATTTTAAATATATATGCACCAAATTCCAGAGCACCTAGCTATACAAGGAAAGTATTAACAGAAATGAAAAAAATCAAATAAGCACTAACATAATTATAACAGGAGATCTTAACACACCATTGACACAAAGGTACAGATCAACTAGACAGAAAATCAGCAAAGAAATAACAGAACTGAATCACACCTGTAAACAAATGGACTTGATAGACATATACAGAGTGTTCCATCCAACAACATCAGCATATACATTCTTCTCAGCAGTACATGGGACATTCTCTAAAATAGACCATATACTAGCCCAAAGAACATATTTAAGTAAATGCAAAAGAATTGAAATTATCCCATGCATGTTATCGGATCATAGTACCATGAAACTAGAAATTAATGATAAAAGAAACTTCAAAAACCCCACAAACACATGGAAATTGAATAAGGTAGTCATGAGCAATCAGTGGGTCACAGAGGAAATTAAAGAAGAAATTAAACAATATCTATAAGCAAACAAAAATACAAATACAACTTACTGGAATCTGTGGGATGCAATGAAAGCAGTCCCTCTGAGGAAAATTTATTGCACTGAGTTCCCACATCAGGAAGACAGAACAAACACAAATAAACAACCTGATGCTACAACTCAAAAATCTAGAAAAAGAAGAGTAAGCCAAGCCCAAAGCCAAAAGAAGGGAGGAAATTATAAAGATTAGAGAAGAAATTAATGCAATAGAGTCTAAGAAAACAATTCAAAGAATCAATGAATTAAATTCATTGATTCAAAGAGTTGGTTCTTTGAAAGAATAAATGAAATTGATTAGCCCCTCGCCAACCTTATTAAAAAAAGGGAAGAAAAAAACTCCAATTCATGCAATAAGGAATGAAAAAGGTGAAATTACTACAGACTCTGTGGAAATACAGAAGATCATCAACACCTATTTCGAAAACCTCTACTCTCATAGGTTGGATAACACTGAAGAAATAGACACATTCCTACATACATATGAACTACCAAAGCTGGATCAGGGAGATATAAAACTTCTGAATAACCCAATTTATATTAATGAAATTGAAAATGTAATTAAGTCCTTGCCAACAAAGAAGAGCCCAGGCCCAGATGGATTCACTGCAGAATTCTGCAAGAAATACAAAGAAGACTTAATTCCGACACTCCTCAAATTCTTCAATGAAATTGAAAGGGAAGCAATTCTTCCTAAGTCATTCCTGGAAGCAAATATTACTCTAGTACCAAAATCTGAGAAAGACCCAACTAAAGAAGAGAACTATAGGCCAATCTCCCTAATGAACATAGATGCAAAAATTCTCAATAAAATATTAGCAAACAGGATGCAGCAAATCATCAAGATTATACACCCTGACCAAATGGGATTCATCCCAGGAATGCAGGGATGGTTCAACATATGTAAATCAATAAATGTAATCCATCATATCAATAGAGCCAAAAGGAAGAACCACATGATCATTTCTATAGATGCAGAAAAAGCTTTTGATAAAGTCCAACATTCATTCATGATAAGAACCTTACAGAGAATGGGAATAGATGGTATTTACCGCAATATCATAAAGGCCATTTATGACAAACCAACAGCCAGCATCATATTAAATGGCCAAAAACTGAAAGCCTTTACCTCAAAATCAGGTACAAGACAAGGATGTCCCCTATAACCGCTCCTATTCAACACAGTACTGGAAATACTAGCGAGAGCAATTAGACAAGAGAGAGAAATAAAAGGAGTAAAGATGGAAAAAGAGGAAGTTAAATTATCATTATTTCCACAGGACATGATACTTACATAGAAGACCCCCAAAACTCCATTGAAAAACTCCTAGTTATAATAAATAAATTCAGCGATGTAGCTGTATACAAAGTCAATACTCAAAAATCAATAGCATTCCTATACACTAACAACAAAATCACAGAGAGAGAAATAAGAGAAGCCACACCCTTCACACTAGCATCCAAAAAAATGAAATACTTAAAAAGTAATCTAACAAAAGAAGTAAAAGAGCTATACAGAGAAAATTATAATGCCCTGAAAAATGATATTGAAGAGGACCTCAGAAAATGGAAAGACATTCCTTGTTCATGGATAGGAAGAATAAATATTGTGAAAATGGCTATTCTCCAAAATTGTTATACAGATTCAATGAAATTCCAATTAAAATACCACTAACATACCTCATAGATCGAGAGAAATAAATCCTAAAATTCATCTGGAACCAGAAGAGACCTAGAATAGCAAAGGCAATTCTAAACAACAAAGGCAAGGCAGGAGGCATCACAGTCTCTGACTTAAAGTTATACTACAACGCTACTGTAATAAAATCAACATGGTACTGGAATAAAAACAGATCTGAAGATCAATGGAATAGATTGGAAGATACAACCACAACTACAAACACACTCAACCACCTTATCTTTGATAAAGGGGCCAAACATGTTCTCTGGAAGAACGATAGTCTCTTTAATAAATGCTGCAGGAAAAATTGGCTATCCATATGCCAAAAACTAAAACTAGACCCATGCCTATCACCATAAACTAAACTAAAATCTAAATGGATCAAAGATCTAAATATTAAAACAGAAACACTAAATCTGTTGGAAAACAAAGTAGGTAAAAATCTTGAAGACACAGGGGTAGGTAAAGAATTCATGAACCAGAATCAAACCACATGGGAAATACTTCCCAGAATCAATAACTGGGATCACGTCTTATTAAAGAGTTTCTGCATGTCAAAAGAGGTTTCCAGCAGAGTGAAAAGAAAAACCCACAAATTGGGAAAAAATCTTCATGGACAGCGCCTCAGACAAAGGACTTTTGTCTAGAACTTATAAAGAATTAAAAAAAAATCAGACCCTCGAAATTCAAAGACCCAATCCAAAAATGGGCATCTGAAATGAATACACAGTTCTCAGATGAAGAAATACGAATGGCAAATAAATACATGAAAAAATGTTCATC